>NDGM011056617.1:0-24972 GCA_002564305.1 Octomys mimax
TCTCTATGTCATTTGAAGGTTCCTTGTATGGTTTGGAGGTCACCCACCCAAGACCAGTTTTTCTCCCTGTATCAAACCAATACAGCTGAAGCCCTAAAAACAACAGCTCATCTCCCCAGAGTCTACCTTCCCCCATCTCCAACTAGCCCAGGATGCAATTTCCTTTCACCTTTTTGCCACCTCAGGGAAGGCCCCAATTAACTCCTCAAGTATAACTAAACATCCTCCTCAAACCCCACCCCTGGGAAAAGGCCATAATAGCCTCAACCTCCCTTTCTTCCAATCCAGAGAATTCCTTATCTTCCCAAATTCTCTCCATATCTTCCAAAATAATGAAGCCCCTTTCCCTTTATAATAAATTCCCTTTCCCTTTTTCTTTCTGCCTCTTTCTCTGCTGTGACACAGTCAAAACCTATCATTTTCAGTTCTGTGACCTGAAAAGATGAGTAGTGTGGCTCCCAGGGCATGCCCTGCCCTGGTTTTGAGCTCCCTCCCTGAAACTCCTGCTTTTCCCTCTGCTACCTGCCATTGGTAGCTTCCATCCGACACCTGCCTATTTTAATCCACACAGGTGAGCCTCAAAACTTGTGTCGGGTAATCCTGTCTCGTATTTTCCTTGTTTCAAAAATCATGAGCTCATGTCTAGATCCCCACTCATCTTCCTTGGCCATCTGGACCTTGGCTCCCCACTTTTTCTAGTGATGACTAGTCAAGAGAGAGTTAGCCCTCTCTCTCACATAACTCACTCCCGGCTAAAAAGTGATCTCTTTTTAGTGTTAAGTGATGTCCGGCTTTTGCCCTAATTTCCGGCTCACATTTTACTTCAGTCACTGTAGGAAATACTGGTTCCCAGCCCCCAAAAGACACCCCATTGGGATCCCAGGTCTGTAATCTCAGCTTCCTCAGCCTCTGGGAGGCCATAAAAGCTAAGCAACTAATCTACTGTCAGACACCTTGGCCACAATATAAGCTAGTGGTAAAGCCCAGTGTCCTTTACAGAACACTTTTGATCCACTAATTCTCCAAAGTTTAAAAATCTTCTGTCATACAACCAGCAAATGACCAGACATCACCTGTATTTGGGCTTTTTGTTTTCTTTGAGGATGCAAGTCTCTCCTTCCCTTGTCCCTCCCTCCCTCTACATCTCTCACTCCACAGTTGCTTAAACTAGTGACAGCTCCCCTGCCTAATGGTCTCTCTGTCAGACCAGAATCCCCTACACCCCTTCCCACAGAATGGGCCCCAGGAGTTCTCACCCCCACTGCAGCTGCCTCCAACAATGGCCCTCACCTCAGACACAGCCACTGCTTACAATTTACCTTTTAAGGCCTTTAACTTTCAAGGACTACAGAGATGGCTTACACTCTCTTTCCTCCCTCCCTAGCCTTTCTCACTTCAGTCAATTGATCTACATTCCTAACCAACTCCCACCCCTTCCAGCAATTTACAATCCAATCTCAGTCATTCTATTCCTCCAAAAATCTCACTGTAAAAATCAACTAATAACTCAATATTTCCCCAAAAGTGTGTGCCCCTCCCTCTACTATCGATCAAGATAAGGACAAGATAACAGCCCATAGAGAATGCAAGCACCCTGCCCTTTCCAGTGCAGCCTGGTGTTTACCTTCTTTTCCCCTCACTCCCCCACCTTCCCACCCCAGCCACCCCTGCAGGCAATCTCCTGTTCCAGGACTCATGCACTCTCAGTGCTCCTCTATTGTGCTGTGCCTAATCTTGATACTCTGCTCCGGTTGCTTGCTACCAATCAAACCTGATACGCTATATTAGACCTAAATACATATTAAATATAAATAAGAGGTGTTTCTTTTTTACCGTTTGTTTCCAAATTCCTCTTATTAGAGATGTCTGTTAATTGACTTAAAAAACTCTGTCTAGTCTCTTATAATTACAAACTTAAAAACGGTCATTATAATTTAACCTGGCCAGAAATATATGTGAATGCACTCTCATTTTATGAAGATCTCCTTGTGTGCTGTGTGTACTTGTTTGTTTCTATGTCATTCTTTAAACAGCTTTTCCTTTTTTATTTGAGCTCTAAAATATAGAATTAAAAGCATGCTCTCTCCTGAGATACCAGCTGGTTTAGGTAATATCAAAATTAATTTATAATTAAATAAAAGCCATTAAAATAGGGAAAGATTGTTGAGCAGGACGCTAGATTGGTGAATAGAGGCCACCTTTTGTTCATCAATCGAGAGTCCCCAATATATACCTTAAAAGACATCCTCAACAATTTAGTAATTGGCTAAAAGTCAAAGTTTTTTTTAAAAAATTAAAGTAAGGTTTTCTCATAAAAAGATGCACAATAAAAGAAAGATGCACAATATATTAAACATTCATGCCTTCCAAAATAGTGTATGCTACAATATAAATTTTCTTGCAGAATTAAAAATGTGCCTTTTTCTTATGCTCCAGGTATTTGTAAGAGGTTCTTGTCAAGCCAACATGTGGTACTTAGCCAAATAATTTTCTAACATGCTGTAACTTACTTGTGTTACAAATTTTCTGATGAAGGAGATTATGGAGCCACAGAGGAAAGTGATCAACAATGCAGAGTGTGCCCAAGGAGGGTCACATGGAGATAAAACATTCTCTCATGCTTTCTTAGAGAGCAAATTGGTCAAGTAAGGCTGTGACTCATCCACATGGCTGGCACCGACAAAAAGTCTACAAACTGCAGTACAGGGTTTCAGGGTAAATCTTGAGGGGATTTGACTGACATTGCCAGATACAAACGTTATATTTATTGTTGTATAGGTCTTGCTTTATCTTGGTCTTAACCATCTAGGAGAAAAGTGTAAAAATGAGGTACAGAAAGTAAAACTATATTAATATGCTGAGCTGTAAAAGATGAAGTCAACAACTTCTGATATTGCCAGTACTACTGATAACCCACTACTCTTATGGAATACTGGACTGTACTGAATTATTTTGCTGAATCCATGCACCTACAATTTTTCAACAGCAATGGAATACCCATCTCTGACAAAACTAAACAAAAAAGGGGATACAAATGAAGGAACATTTTGTATCTGTATATACAAAATAGTTAAGATAGATACACAACTTCTTTCTTTTAATTCAATGAGAAGAAAAATTTGTACTGATAGTGTTTGGACAGGATATCATAACTGCATCTTGTATTATGAATAAACACTATGAAGACAACAATATGCAATGTATTAATTATTAAAACTTCACTACTAATTGGTTTTGAAGCTGTCTCATTGCTATTTTTTCTCAATACAATCAATAAAAAAAGAAAAATAACACAAAAAATTCTCTAACTAAAGCTTATGTGATATATATCCTATGCATGTGCCATTACATTTAGAGATGCAGGTTCCTGTC
Source organism: Octomys mimax (assembly GCA_002564305.1). Classification (NCBI taxonomy): domain Eukaryota; kingdom Metazoa; phylum Chordata; class Mammalia; order Rodentia; family Octodontidae; genus Octomys; species Octomys mimax. The sequence goes on from NDGM011056617.1 coordinate 3,373, forward strand.
AAGCGAACATGAGGTTCATCAGTGAAATAATAATTTTCTAATTAAAGATTACATGATATGTATCTTATGTACATTTAGAAATGAAAAAACAAAATGGCTATTTTGTGACTATTATGCCACAGTGCTATGTATGACTATTGATGTCAAATGATCTCTACAAAACTATATAACTGTTGTCCATTAATATTCTACATGGATTTAACTGCTAAAATGTTCATGTTTGATAAGAAATAATAGTTCTCTGGCTACACTTCATATTCAAGGTACTTGATACTCAGATAAAATTCTAAAATCAAGTGTATTGCTCCAAAGTAAATATACTATGTAGACCCAGATTTTCCTTAAAAAAACAACTATTATTCTTATTTTATATCCCTATCTGTTCCTGACATTTAAGCCAATGTAAAAGGTCAAATCTCAGCCCTCAAACTACACAGGAAAACTTAATTAATCTAACTTTCTGTGTCTTCAATAATAGAGACCAAAAGTAACTGTACACATTGCCAACTTGGCTACAACACTCAGGACTCACATCAAAGCAGGACCTGGACAAGGTATGCTGAGCCTAAACAATGCTGCCACCTGAGCCAAGTTTGGTGAAGAAGGACACTGGGCTTGAGCCAGGCCCAACCTGCAGCCATCACTGGGACATCTGCAAGGTTGAGCGTCACTGGTAATGTGACTGCCTGTCTGCCAGAGAGCAGGTAAATCATCCAATTCCCTGCCCTCACAGGAAACATCATTACAGCCAGATCCATATACTGGACCTGCTTGGTCTTTCCACTGAAGAGTAACAACAGAGCTTGGGTTCCGTTGCCCACATCAAGCCACATTTTTCAAGAGTCCTGAGACTCCCTGGACATCTCAGGTAAAAAAAATAAAACAAAACTTTTCTTGCTGACACAGCGACCATATATAGTGTTCTTCCAGAGTTCTAAAATTGTTATATTATCTCTATAGTCTCTATAGTGATTGTTGATGGCCAACCTGCATGACCCCTTCAGACAGGCCCATTCCTTGCTGTCTTCAGACACTGTTCTTCACTCATATTTTCCTTGTGATTCCAACATGTCACATAACTGTCATGGGGAAAGACATCCTTCAAAAACTCCCCTTATCCCTCACCTTTCTCTCCCTGAACAGTGTGCATCGTACAAACCCAACCTTAATGTATAGCCAGCTCCTCCCTCCCATCTTCAATTGTCAACCATATACTCTGAGACACTTCCAGTCCCACTCATGCCACACGTGCTGTTCCTAGACTACTGTGCCTCAGAAACCCGACAGTATTTCCCTACATTCCCTAATACATAATAACCCCCAAACATCAAGAGACTCAAGCCCATCATTCTCTGTCTCCTTACCAATAGTTTTCTTAAAACTGTCCACTTGACATACAATGCCCTCATTCTTCCTGTACACAAACCCAATAGCTCTTGTTGTTTAGTTCAAGATCTCAAAATTATTAATAATGTGGTTATTCCTTTCCACCAAGTGGTGCAAAACCCCTGTACTATACTCTCTCATATCCCTCCTTCCACTACTCACTTTACTGTCCGAGACCTTAACCATGCCTTCTTCACCATTCTCTTACACGCAGATTCTAAATATCTTTCTGCCTTCTCATGGACTGATCCAGACACTCTCTGATCTTAATAGCTCACATAGACAGTCCTGTCTCAAGGATTTAGAGACAGTCCTCATTTCTTTAGCCAACTTCTTGTTGCTTATCTTGAGACCCTTGATCTCTAGCCCAGCCACTCCTTCAATACATCAATGACCTCTTCTTTTGCTCCCCCTCTCATGCCCTAGCCCTAACACACACAGCTACTCTTTTGAATTTTTGGTCAGGACCAGGTTATACAGTCTCTGCCTCCAAAGCCCAAATAGCTTCACCAAAAGTCAAATATCTAAGCCTCACCCTCAGTCCCACTACTTATGCAATCACTGCTCACCACAAAGTCATTCTTTGTGACCTTCAGATGCCCACTACAAAATGACAAGTTTTATCCTTCCTTCATCTGGCTAATTTCTTCTGCCTCTGAGTTCCCAACTTTGCTTCCCTAATATAGCCTCTCAATAAAACATCAAAATGTTTCTTGTTAGAGGTCTTGAACCTGTTGCTCCATTGCATTTCTCCTTTCACATGCTACAACACGCCCTCTAAAGGGCCCCAGCTCTCTTTTTACCCAAACCAACTCAGCCCTTTATCCTATATAATTCTTTGGAAGGTTACAATACAGTGAGCATTTCACGACATAAAAAGAGACCATCTTTTCAAGCAGTAGCCTACCATTCTAAACTATACACAACACAGTTGGTAGAAAGACTCCATGTCTCATCACACTTACATACTACCAAAAGAGACAAAAATTTACCTAATAGAATCTATACAGTTGTGTTACAGTAAAGATCCATATTCCTCCTGTTTAACATGGCATGGTAAAATCATACTCAGATAATAACTCCCCCTCTTGCTTCCTCTCCTTTGTCCTTTAATCATGGTTCCATTTAGTCATAACGTGCTGTCTTTTTAAATATTTTTCAAGATTTCCTCAGGCTCCGATATGAGCCATCACAAATGATAAACTTCTAGTCCTAGCTGATACTGCTGGCATTAACTTCTACATAGGCATGAACCGTCATCCTGTCAACTCTCCCCACCCCAAAGATTATGTCCCAGTTCATGAGAAAGCAGTCTAAGAGACATGTCGCTCCATTTATAACAACCAAAAATGGAAATGATAGTCTATGGCACTACAATGAATTGCTGAATTATTATGGCTGTCAACCAATATGCCTGAAGCCCTTAAAACAACAGCTTCCCAGAGACCACTTCCCCCTTCTTCTCCAGCTCAGCCCAGGATGCAATTTCTTCTCACCTTTCCCACCACCCCAGGGAAGGCCCCAGTCAGCTCCTCAGGTATATGTAAACATCCCCCTCAAGCCCCGCCCATGGCAAAAGGCTGTAAAAGCCTCAACTTCCCTTTGCTCCAATCCAGAGAATTCCTTATCTTCCCAAATTCTCTGTGTCCTCCAAGATAATGAAGAACCTTTACATTAATAATAAAGCTCCTTTCCCTTTTTCCTTCTGCCTGTTTCTCTGCTGCGACACCATGAAAACCTTTCATCACCTTCTTCTTACATAACTGCCTTAGATGTACTCTTAAAATAGTAGAGTCTTCTCCATATAAAGCAGCTTGCTACCCAGAATGCATCCATATAAATTCTTGACAAACAACTGAGGTAGGGCAGGCCAAATAGCTCAGCGGATTAAAGCACCTACAAGCAGCCCCAGGGTTTGGAGTTGGATCCTCAGACCTGCAGTGCTGGCCCCGCCCCCGGGGTGCAATGAGATGGCAAATGAGACTGGGCGTGGTGATGCATTCCTGTAATCACAGCTCTTGGGAGACTGTAAACACGCGGATTACTAGGAATCCAATCTTATAGTGAGACCCTGAACACCCTGTAGACCCTTCCCTAAAATCTAAAATACAAACAAACAAAAAAATAATAATAATTAATTGATTTTTTTTAAAAAACTGAGATAATCCCTCTTCTCACTTGTAGTTTTTAGGCTTACAATTCTTTTGAAATGTGCAAGTTCCTAGGGCATATATTCAGTCTGACTAAAATTTGTGTCTGTCACCTGCAAGCCTAATCATTCAAATGAAACTTTAATTTTTATTCATCAATTTGTGACAAAGTTTTTTTTTTATGGATTAATAGAGCCCCCTGTTATATTGCAGGGGGATAGTATCTCTCTGATGAGTCCAAAAGAAAACACTGTGCTAACAACCTGATTTTAACTTTTGCTCTTATAAACTGTGTAAGAAGGAACTACTTTTATTTTAAGCCACAAAATTTGTGATGTGTCTTAAAAACAATGGGGAGCAAACATTTACTAAATTACTACATCAACATGAACAATAACTCTTTTGGTTTAGGGGAGGCTTATTTTTTGTTTTTGGTGCCAAGAACTGAAACCAGGGTTTCCAGCTTGCTAGGCAAGCATTCTAACACTGAGTCAAATTCCCAGCCTCAACTCTTCTGGTTTAAACTCTCTGTACTTGTCTATATGGTTTTCTTCTTCTCCAATGGTATGTCACTTGAAAATGTTCTACAACAGTATTTAGTACTAGTAATTTCATATTCTTTGCTGCCAGTGAATATTTGGAGTACATATACTGGAACAGAATCAGCTCTCAAACTTTAGTCTGTATTTTATGTTTCACAGTGAATTTATAAGAAGTTGTGCTCCTTTTGCATATTTTGTCATATATATGATCCAACATATTTTCTCTGTTACTTTCAGTTTGCTTAAATTTTTGTGAGATTAAACATATGACAGTACTCTCAATATTTATGTAGGGTGAGGTATGTAAATTGCCCTTTGTATGAATAGCTAAATATATGAAATATTTGATGTTGAGAAGTATTTTCCAGTGGAAGAGGTGAAAGAAACCTTTCTTAATTCCCTGTTCAACTAAGACATTTGTGACATTTCCTCTTTATTTGCACAGTAATTTTGCTGAAAATTACATTTTCAGTTTGAACATTTTTGTGATCCAAGCTCCACATTCACATGCACATAATACTATGAAAGTTCTATAAAATGTAAATTTTAATAAAAAGTGAGAGGCTTAAAGGTGTTTAAAGGATAATTTCTACTCAGCAACACAGTTTTTAATTTGCAACATTGTGTTTTGTCACTTTTTAGCTACATTTTAAATGTCTTTAATCATGATACATAAAAGTATAAAGTATGATACTGCGATAAGTTTACTGCTTGTTGTGTTCTACCAAAGTATCCTAATATGTGCTGGTTTAAAACAGCATGCACTGACTCACCTAATTTGTGGGTTGGGAACCCAGATACATGTGCCTTATTTGAGATTTATGAAACAAACTCTTACAGGGCTACAATGTAGTTATCAGTATGGAAGCAGTTATCTTATGGTTCTACTAAGTGAAGATCTACTTTCAAACATACAGAGAATTAAAAAGGCTGCAGTCTTCACTGGCTGTTGAATGCATCAGTTCCTTGTCATGCAAGATTGTCAAAAAGGCAGCTCAAAATATAGCAAATATATTTCCTGTTACAGTCAAACAGTACAACAGGAAGAGAAAGAGATCCTATTCTCATGAGCAGCAATCTCCTACATGTATAATATTCTATTCTATTTATTTATTTTTCAATATATAGAACAGTAAAGAAAAAAACAGAAGTGATAAATAATTTCACTAAAAAAGAATTCACCTATTATTGTTATATTGCATGATGTAGTCTTCAAATTCGTTGCTTAGATTACCAAATATAAACATGCAAAATTGGTTAAAAGTATTCCAAGAAATTAAAAAGCAGGAGAGAGAGAAAAATAATATTAACTGCTCCTTTCAATAGATGAGCAGAAAGGCAGGCCAGATAGCTCAGCAGATTAAAATGCCTGTTTATGCAGACACAGAGACTGGGTTCAGTTCCCAGCATACCATGCTGTCCCCACCCTTGGCATGCCCTGATACAGAGACTGAGACTGGGCATGGTCGTGCACACCTATAATACCAGTGTTTGGGAGAATGAAAACAGGAAGATCACTATGAGTCCTATCTGTGTCATGAGACCCTGTACATCCTGTTCTAAATACATTTAAAATAAAGACCAGTAGAAATCAGCAGTGCAATTAGCCAAGTTATCCTGTATATATACAATATATATATTTTCCCTTTCCTTTCTACTTTGTTCTATCCTTTTCCTTATCCCAGTTGTTACCTCCCTTTTAACAGAATATTTCCCTTTCACAGTATGTATTGTACCTTTCCAATTTTATTTACACTTTCAGGTTCTTACACTGATTAGACATATTTATAGAAACAGGTCTGGTTTATTTCAATTATGAAAATGGTCTGAAGTTGTAAGCATTTACCTATAAAAGCCTTCAGGTTGTCTTTTATATAGCTGAGTAACACAACATTACATAAAAATATCATATATTTTTTATCCATTTTTCAGGTGATGGACATTTTAATTGTTTCTGATATTTAAATATCACAGATTTCACTATTATAAACAAGGGTACGCATATATCTCTGTGATATAATGTTTTAAGTTCTTCTGGAAAAATATCCAGGACAGGAAGAGCTGTTTTTCTTTTTCTTTTTGTGGAACCAGGGATTGAACTCAGACTCATATCTCCATCCCCAGAAAGAGTTGGTTTGAATGGGATTTTGAATCTTAGCTATTTTGTGGAATCTTCACACTCATTTCCATAGTGTTTGTACCAGTTTACACTTCCATCAAGACTGGTAATGTGTTCGTTTTTCCCCACAGCCTCTCCAGAATTAGTTATATGTTGACTTCTTGATGATGGCCATTCATTCTGGAGTGAGATGGAATTAAAATGAAACACTGCTTCTTGCTCTCATTCAAAAAAATATATGACAAATGTGCATGTGTATCTGGAAACAAATATCATTAGATGCCACTTATGTTTAGCTAAAATATCATTGAAATTCCCTCTATAGAACCATCAGACTGTTATGAATTTATAAAAATTTTAATGACTTGTATCTTATAATTAAACAACATTGTGATCTGGTCAATACTAGGACATCAATATTTAATGTGACATATATCCAAAGTTAATTTGTTCTGCTGTTTTTGAACATTTTAATAGTGTCTGTGCTATTGAAAATAAACCTGAATTTTGAAGTCTTACTGATTGCCAGATATTTTGATACACATTAAAAATTGAAAATGTTTCAAGGATACTACTTCTTAAAGGAAATTGTTTTCAAGTTTTGAAGATATAAGTGGAATGAATAAAAGGAGTGAGCAAACCATTGTGACTTATAATCAATAGAGAAAATACAACGTGAAGAAGTTCATTATTCACTTTAGGCTCACACCTCAGTTTCCATGGGAACAAATCATAAGCATAATGCAAAATTTTGATAATTTTGTGCAGGTTTCTTGGTTTGATGGTCATTTATTTTGCTAGTCAAAAATTCCGTATAATATTATAAACCATTTCACATTATTTATTTCATGCAATGTTGATGTGGATGGCTTTTTCATCACTTCTTGTACCTCATTATCACCCTGCACATAAAAATTAAATTTATAAATGCACTCAAGTTTCCAAATGAGGCCTACTTTATACACTGCACCATTTTGTTCTTAAAGTTGAAGATATCCAGTTCCATCAGTGTTACATAGAATTTTTTCTGTGACATTTCAGATGAAGAATGTTGAAGATCAACTGTGTAGAGATAATATCTCTCAAAGCTGATCCTAGACCTAATGAAGTTTCTTGTAATTTCCTAAATTTTGCCTTATACAAATGTGATCTTAGTTGCATTGATGTTCAGCAGTTTTCTTTTGTTTTTATTCAGTCAACTTCCTTTTGATGTTGATGGAACATACTGCTTATATTTCCACTGACATGTTTTCTTGGGTGTGTGTTGGTTTGTTGAATATTTATGAGTTTATCTGTTCCGTGTAACATTTAAAATTTATTAAGGAAAATTATGTTGTCTGACAATGCTTTGACATCAATAGTGGAAGGGACATAAACATTTACCTTTGAAATGACATACGTTGATAAATATGAAAATCAGAACTTGTGATAAGGTTTATGAAAGAGGAAAGCCCACAGGAGATATAAAGGCCAGCAAATACACTGATATCACAGAGCTTAATGCTTACACTGTAAAATCAGTAATAGGCAGGGCATACAGAAATGTATAACCTGCTGGATGAGACTTAATCAAGTTGAAGATACTCATCAAGTGATTAAGGTAAATATAACATTTTATTACAATTAAAATTTTATTTGAAAATATAATAAAATAATAAAGAATAAGTATATTGGCATAAGAAAGAGAAATATTCAAATCATGCTTAAAAAGTAGATGCAAAAACTGAACATAAGAGAATGTTTTAGATGGAAAAATTCATTTAGGTCATAAAACTGCTTTTAGCAAGAAGCTTGGCACAACAATTTAAAAGGACAGAAGAGATGTTAGTGAAATATGACAATGATGTTCACAGGTCCTTTACATTCTCTTTAATGCAGTTTATAAAAAATAAAAGTCATTTTTGGAGATTCCTGCTGAGGAACATAACATTTTCAAATAAATGCAATTATATTTGTGTCATAGCAGGAAACAACACAATTAGAATGATTAAAGTATAGCAATGCCCAAGACTTAAAGAACTAAACTCTACTTCTTGATAAAGTTGCAATGAGTCCAGCGTGGCCAATTCTATTGAAAGAGCTACCATGTGAAGATGAAGTGCATAGCTTAGAGTTTTATCATTAAATTACTTCTGTTTAGGTTATCAGCAAAAAATTATTTAATCTCAAAAGTCTTCATTGTTTTGACCTAAAATGAGCAGACAAATCCTTGAGATGATGAATGACAGAACATAAGTAAAGCATTTAGAAAGTGTCTGAAACACAGTAATGATAATTAACTGTGATGTACTTGAAATAACTAAAAATAACACAACTGAGGTAATTAGCAAAGTACACAGTATAAGTTAGTATAATAACAGTTATAATGATAAATTTACCTTATGTAAAAATAAAGAATAATTTAAAGCTGAGGGATAATTCCTGTCTACAAAACAGCTTACAAAATTAAAGTTTTTAGCATGACACAATGTATCAAAGAATAAATAAATAATATCAAATATCATAGAAAATAATCTGACAATTATTGTGATAGTGTACATCCTCCTTAAGACCTAATGTCATTATTACTCACCAAAACTCTTAAGAATAACTGCTGTTATCAATTCCATGTTTATATGTATATGATTGCAAATGTATGTAACTTATGAAATCTGATGTATTATTCTATAACTAGTTTTATTCCTTAATCATACCTTGAGATCATGCCATGTCACTATATAGATATGTATCTCAATTTTCTCTTAATTATGTCATAATGATTTATCATGTGAACTTACATTGATACTTTTAACAACACCCACAATCATGACCTTTTCACTTGCCTCCTTCATTACTCCACCAAGCAATCCTAAAATGAACACCTGTGTAAATGCACCTTTTTAAATACACACAAATACATATTTATCTGGGAAACAATAATAGAAATGAAACTATTGTTTTGAAGATAGTTTGCTCTTAAAGACGGAATAGATGTTGTAACATTGCCTATTTAATATCATTTAGAATCCCAAAGTTCAACTGTTGGCTTATTATTTCTCTATATTTTTCTAATTTCTAGGATTAGTATGAGTCTTAATTACTTTTCAATTTTTTCTGGAACAAAATATGCAACATCCAAAACTAAGAAAGCAAAGGTTTATTTAGCTCATAGCTACACACAAACCATAACAGTATGTTAAGAAAATACTCACATTTCAAAAATATTTTCCATGATCTTTGTTAGATACTGATAAACATAACTATTTTTATTAAGTTTTCTACTGTATTTTAAAAACATTTTATCTGTGGTGTACTATGACAGATGGAAGTTTTGCAAAATACTAATCAAAATATCCAAATATTCTGTGTTTTATTAATGAAACCATCATTTCCATATTATTTTGAAATGCTATTTCTATCATCTATACAAGTCCTATAAAATAAATTTGTCTTTTTCTTTACTCTATTATTATTATTATTATTATTATTATTATTAATTTTCAGTACCAGGGAATGAACTCAGGACCTTATGCTTGCCAGGAAAGCACTTATTCCACAGAACTATCTCCCCGGCCCCTTATTATTTGGTATTATATATTTTTCTATCTCCATAGACTATTTCTCTTAGGTACTGTTTTAATTGTTGTAGCATAACATTATATTTAAAACCTGGGTCTGTGGAGATAGATTTATGGTCTTAGTTCTTGCTGAGAAAGTGCAAAGGCCTGGGTTTAATCCTCGGTATCAATTTCCTGGTACCACCCTGGAAGCTGTGCTGGCCAGCGAAATCAGGCATGGTGGCACATGCCTGTAATCTCAGCACTGGGGAGACTGAGAGAGGAGGATCACGATAAGTCCAACATACATAGTAAGACCCTGAACCAAATAAATGAATAAATAAAAAATAAATAAAACTATTAAAACCTGTTTCTACAAATTCCACTATTGATTCATTTTTAAATGACTTATTTATGCTTATGCCAAAATATATATTCTTTAGAAAACATTAAAAGCGAATTATTTTATTTATTATATTGTTGTTAATTTTAATGAGAAATAAATATTAATGAGAAAATTTCAAAATAGGTCTGTAGAACAGTTAGAAAAATTAATACATTACATATGGTTGTTTTCGTATTGTTATCCAGGGTATAATGTGCAGATAAATCTTTTCTAAACACTGAGTAAAAATGTTTCCTCTCATTGAACTAAGAGAAAGTAGCTCCATATCTATCCTATTTTGTGTATACAGATACATGTATATATATATTTTTTTCACTACAAAATGGTCCTTCATTTATAGCCCCCTTTATTGCTTTGTTTTGTCAGAGATGGCTGTTCCATTGACATTCAAGCATTGTAGGTGCTTGAATTCAAAAAAAAATAAACCAACATACTACAATAGTCTATAGTACCAATGGGTTATCAGCAAAACCGCAATATCAGAAGTTGTAGACTTGAGACATTTACATATCAAGGTATTAATATGGCTTCACATTTTATATCATGTAGTTATACTTTCAGCTTGATGGTTAAGACCAAGTTAAAACAAAAACCATATAACAAAAAATATAAGTTTTGTGTCTGACAAAGTCAGTCAAATCCTCTCAGGATTTACCCTCATACCTTGTACTACAGTTTGTAGTTCTTTTGTCCATAGCAGCCATCTGGATGAATCATAGCCATTGCTTGAAAAATTTGTCTCTGAAACCCTGAGAAAATGTTTTTTTTCTGTAGATACCTCTCCTTAAGAACATTGTATATCATCAATCACTTTCCTCTGTGGCCCGATAATCTCTAGATCAGAAAAATGGGGAAACCACTGAGTTACAGGATGTCATAGTCCAGGTTCCCTTATATCCTGAGTCCTCACTGATCTTGAAGGCCTAAGGCCAAAATATTGGCTATCCTTGTAGCCTTCTTTTTCTGTACTTTTTGGTTCTGCAAACTAAGGTAACCATCGAGAAGATAAGCTTGATGATGTTATTATCCTAAAACAGAGGCAGTTGAGCAGAAAATAACTATCTGTCTGAATGCCAAATGCATTAGACATATCACAGAACAGGTATTTTGTAACAATCATTGATATGTTAAACTTTATATCCCTATAGAATGTGAAAAAACTACAACACATTTTTACCCAGAAAATTAGAAATCTAACCATCTGCAACATTGTAGCAGGACAATCCTAAGACAGTTTTTTTCTTCTTTTCTTTCCTTTTCTTATTTATTTTTTAAACAAACGTTTACTTGAGAGAGAGTATAGCCATAATCGGGATGAATTTAGAAGCAGTATACATTTACAAGGCAAGAATGATAGGTATTCCAAGCATGGTTTTAGTATTACACATTGCTATCCTCAGTGTAGTTGCTTAGTTCACAGATATCAGTGTACATAGTTAGTCAGGTAAAGAATTCCACCAATTAAATGATAATTCAAAAACCTGATGGAGATTCTCAGGAAAATTGACTTAATCATCTTATGTATATAAATGTAAGGTTTTCCCCTGTTATATTTTCTAACTTTTCTCCTTGCTCTCTCTTAGTTGTTTAATTCTTAAGTTCTCATTTTCCATGTAACTATGTTATACCCATCAATTTTTATTTCTTCTTTTGAGTTCTTACACTACAAAGACTGTATGATATTTGCACATGTGGGTCTGGTTTAATTAATTTATGAGTATATCTTCAAGTTGCACTCACATATGAAGACTTCAAGTGTGATTTTTTTATATCTTGGAGATTATTGTATAGAAACACCACATCTTTTTAATCCACTCCTCAGGTAATGGGCGTTGTGGTTGTTTCCAAGATTTGGCTATCACAAATTTTGCTGTTATAAATGTAGATGCACATATATCACTATAATATGATGTTTTCAGTTTTTTTGGAAAATTCCCAGATGTTTTCGAGCTGGATTGAATGGGATTTACAGTCCTAGTTTAAACTTAAGAGTCTCCACACTGCTTGCATAATGGTTGCAATAGTCTACAGTCCCACCAAGAGTGGAGAAGGGTTCTTTTTTGTCTACAGCTCTCCACCATTTGTTGTTTGTTGAATTCTTCAGGATAGCCATTCTTTCTTGGATGAGATGATATCTCAGTGTTGTTTTAATTTTCATTTCATGGATGGCTAAAGATGTGAAGCATTTTTTCATGTATTTATTAACACCTAGCATTTCTCCCTCTGATAAGTTTGTGTTCATCTCAGATACCCATTTCTGGATTGGGTCTTTAAATCTTGGTAACCTAATGTTTTTAGTTCTTTATAAATCCTAGAGTGGACCTTTGTCTGAGTGCTTATTAGTTAAGAGTTTTTTGAAATTTGTGGGTTCTTTTCACTGTGTTGATAATTTCTCTTGACGTGCAAAAACTTCTCAATAAGAAGAGGTTCCAGTTGTTAATTCTTTCAATTATTATCTGTGCAGGTTGACTTTTGTTTATGAACTCTTTGTGAACCCCTATGTCTTCAAGAGTTCCTCCTAGTTTCTCTTCTAAGGGACTTAGTATTTCTTGTTTAATGTTTATAATTTTAATACATTTTGATTTTAGCTTCGTGCATGGTGATAGACCTGGGTAAGTTTTAGCTTTTGGTATGTAGAGAGCCAGTTTTTCCAGCACCATTTCTTGAAGAATATATATATATATATATATATATATATATATATATATATATATATATCTTCCAGTAAGCATGTTTGGCCACTTTGTTCAAAGATAAGATGGCTGAATGTGTTTTTATTGGCTTCTGCACCCCCTGATCTATTCCATTGATCCTCAGGTATGTTTTGTAGCAAATGCCATATTGATTTTATCACAGTAGCTTTGAAGTGTAATTTCCAGTCAGAAAATGTAATACCTGTTGCCTTGTCTTTATTCCCCAGGATTGTCTTTGCAATGCTAAGTCTTTTCTTATTTCAAATAAATGTTAGGAACAATTTTTTTTAGGTCTGTGAGGTATGTTCATGGAATTTTGATAGGGAATTCATTAAATCTGTATTTCAATTTGGGAGTAGGGTCATCTTCACAATGTTGGTTCTTCCTATCTAGGAGAAGGGAGTATCTTTCCATTTTCTGAAATCCACTATGATCTCTTTTCTCAGAATACTGCAATTTTCACTGAATAAAACTTTTACTTCTTTAGTTAGATTGCCTCCAATTTTTTTGATTTTCTGTGGTGCTCTTCTAAAATGTATTGTTTCTCTTATTTCCCTCTCAGTGTATTTGACATTTATGTAGAGGAATGCTATTGACTTTTGGGTATTGATTTTGTATCATGCTTTCTACCAAATTTATGCATTAATTCTAGTAGCTTCTTGCGGGAGTATTTTGGGTCTTCCAAGTAGTGGAACATGTCATCTGCAAATAATGATAGTTTAACTTATTGTCTATTCTTATTCCTTTTGCTTTTCTCCCTTGTCTAATGGATCTAGATAATGATTCCACAACTATATTGAATAGGAGTGATAGTAGAGGACATCTTTGTCTTGTACCAGATCTGAGAATAAAAAATTTCAGTTATTCCAGCATTTGGAATCATGGTTGTCATTGGATTGTCAAAGATGGCTTTTAACAGATTGAGGTAGATGCCATCAATTTCAATTTTCTGTAAGACTTTGTACATGAATTATTGTTTAACTTTGTCAAAAGCCTTTTCTCAATTAATTGAGACTATCATACATTTTTGGATTTTTCTTTATTGATTACATTTATATGTTTGCGTTTATTGAACCACCATTGCATCCCTGATATGACTCCTTCCTGCTCATGGTATATAATCTTCTTGATGATTTGCTGTATTCTATTTTCTAGCATGTTATTGAGGAAATTTTCATCTATGTTCCTAAAGTAAATGGGCCTATAATTCCCTTTTTTAGTGTGTCTTTCTGTGGTTTAGTAACAAGATATTTTCCTCCAGGAATGATTTTGGGAGGATTGTTTCCTTTTCAATTTCATTGAAGATGTTGAAGAGTATTGGGATTATATGTTCTGAAGATTTCTTGAACAATTTGGCTGTGATCCTATCAGGACCTAGTTGTTTAAGCTGGTATTTATTTATTTATTATTTTGCAATTTCATTTTTTATCTCATTGGCTATTGGGTTACTGAGATCACTTATATGTTCTTGATTCAGTTTTGATAATTTATGCCTTTCTAGGAATCTGTCCATTTCTTCCCCGTCTTCAATTCTGGGAGAGTAAAGATTCTTAAAGTAGCTATTGATGATCTTCTGAATTTCCACTGAGTCTGTGGTAATTTCATCATTTTCATTCCTTATTGATTGAAACTGACTTTATATTTCCTCTCTTTGATGAGGTTAGCCAGGAGATTATCAATTTTATTTAATCTTTCAAAGGACCAGCTTTATGATTTATTAATTATCTGAATTGATTTTTTCATCTGAATAGCATTAATTTCTGTCCTACCTTTATAATTTCTTCCCATGTTTTGGCTTTGGGTTTTGTTTACTTTTTCTTTTTTAGACGTTTGAGATGCAGCACTGCGTTATTTATGTTCCTGTTCTGTGTTCCTAATGTGCGAGTTCACAGCTTTAAATTTCATTCTAAGAGCTTCTTTCATTGCTTCCCATTAATTCCGATAAGTTGTGCTTGAATTTTCATTGAAATGCAGATATTGTTTAATTTCATTTTTAAGTTTATCTGTATCTCGTTGGTTGCTGACTAGAGTGTTGTTTAATTTCCATGTATTTATGGGGTTTTTGTCATTTATTTCCATTATCATTACACTATGGTCAGATAATATGCATGGGATAATTTCTGTTTTCTTACATATACTTAAGCATGCCCTATGGACTAGTATGTGGTGTATTTTAGAAAATTTCCCATTTTCAGCTTTAAAAAATTGTGTATTCAGCTTCGGTTGGTTGGAACACTGTATATCTTCACTAAGTCCACTTTGTCCCAAGTTCTGGTTCAGTTTTACTACTTGTTTGGTCTCTTGTTAAGATTATGTTATTGGATGCTAGATTTTTCATGTCCATTAATATATGTCTTATAGAGTTGTGTGCTCGTGTTTAGTGCATACATATATAGGATTGTTACCACTTCCTCTTGAATTTTTCCCTTAAAGTATGTCGTAGCCTTCTTTATTTTGTTTGATCTTCCTTGGTTTGAGGTTAAGACTATCTTTGAAAAGGATTGCTACCCCTTTGTTTTTCTGACGTGCTGGAGCATTTAGTATTTTTTTCTACCTTTTGACTTTCAGCCTATGAATTTTTTTATCAGTTAAGTGTGTTTCTTGTATACAGTATAATGTTGTATGTTGTTTCCTAATCCACGGGGTCAGTCTATTTCTTTTAACTGGTGAATTTATTCCATTTACATTGATTTTTATAACTGAGATGCATTGAATTATGATTGACATGTTATTTATGTACTGTTGTTCACTCCTTTTTCTCCTGTGTTTTATTGTTTACCCTTTTTGGTGGATTCTTTCAGTTTTCATTCATGAATTCCTGTTCATTTTGGTCCCTCTGTAGAACATCTTTTAATAACGCCTGTAGGGTTGGCTTTCCATTATGAAATTCGTTATTTATTCTTTGTCATGGAAGTATTTCAGTTCTTCATCAAATCTGAAAGAGAGTTTTGCAGGCTATAGGAGTCTGAGCTGGAATTTGTTCTTCTGGCGGAATTGAAGTACTTTGTTCCATGCTTTTCTTGACTTGATTGTTTTTGAAAAGAAATCTACCATTATTCTGATAAGTTTTCCTTTCAATGTGATCTGTTTGCTTTCCCCAGCAGCTTTATTATATTGCTTTTGTGCTGGATTTCTGGCATCTTGAGCTTTATGTATCTGAGTGTGTTTTTAATTTTATTGATCTCATTTCAATTCTATATGCTTCAGCTACCTGAGTGTTAGATTCTCTCCCCATATTTGGGCAGTTTTTTTGATATTACTTGTACCCATATTCTTTTTGTATCATTTGTATTGACTCGTTCTTTCTAATTGATGCCTATTAGACACACGTTGTTCATCTTTGCGTTACCTTTCACATGTTGAATTAATTTTCTCCTTCATCCAAATTTTAAGAGCTCTTTTCTTACCTTTTCATTAACTGCAATGGTTTCTTCAAGATCTATACCTGTCTTCACTTTCATTCAAATGGTTTTCCCAGTTTGTGATTGAGATATAATTTCCTGTTTAACTCTTGAATTTTCTTCCTGCCTTCTATTTCTTTCATATATTGCTCATTCAGGGATGCCACCATTTTTCTAATCTCCTCTATTTTTTTATCAGTGTCTTTTTTAGAAGCACTTAGGAATTCTTTCATTATAGTTATCATTTCTTCTTTTACTTTAGAGATTATTTCTGGTCTGATTTCCTCTATACTTTTTTTTTTTTTTTTTTTTGGTGCGGAACCAAGGATTGAACTCAGGTCCTTGCGCTTGCCAGGGAAGCGCTTATTCCACTGAGCCATCTCCCCGGCCCCTCCTCTAGACTTTTCTACAGTTGTTTCTTTCCTTCATTTAAAATTAATTCAGAGATTTTAGCTTTGTCATTCCCAATTTCTTCCACGCTAGTGTCTCCTTCATTTGTTCTGGTTGGGCTCAGGGCCTGAGACTGCATTTTACTCCTTTTCTTGTCATTTAATGGCACTGTCCTCTAATCTTTGGAGTAGAACTTTGGTGAAGTTATAACCTTAGCACCTACTGACATTCTTAATCAAGGAAGATTATATTTTTAAGGTTGTTATAGTTTTGTATTTACAGAACTACAATTAGGTACATTAATAATTAGTAATGTTATTTAGCCCTTGAAAAACTTTTGTGACTAATGGGTTTGCATGTTAGACAGTAAGAACAAACATGACTGTATATCTAAGCAGATATTAAATTGGAATTTTGTATTTAAGTTATTTCCCCTAAATTCTGTCCTATCACCTTACCTTGATATTTCTGGGGTCCTGAAGGCAGACTCGTCCATCCAGTTACTTATTGCCCCCTTTGTAGATCAAGTGACAAAGAGAGAAGACATTCTCATAGATCTAGGTCTAACAAAGTGTCTCAGCTTACTGGGTCCATATCTACCATGTTTGACATCTTCTAGATATTCCTGGCTTGGGTCTGGTTGTACTGAACTTCTTTTTTGCTGGAGCCCATGGAAGTGAACCTGCTTTGACCCTCTGGCAAGTTGTTCAGCTCCTGGATTATCTGGGTGTGTCTGGCTCCTAGCTTCTATGAATGGAGTTCTGCTGCTGAGTTCAACAGCAGGCATGTCTGATTAAAGAGGTTCCTGTGAGTGTTTGAATGGTCCCACACACACACCAGGCCTGTGCTGGAGTTGGAGCTCATCCAGTGGGCTTGGTGTTGTGGATATTCTCACACACATGTCTGGCCTGTGCTGGGTCTGGAGGGGTCTGTCAGAGGTGGAGCTGAAGGTCTCACACACAAGTCAGGCCTAGGCTTAGTTTCAAGGTGATCCAGTGAAGGCAGACTGCTAAAAACAAATTTTAAATAGCACCAATATTGTCTTAAAACTTTGAATCAAACACATTGTGTTTGTCATAGTAGATGAGGTAGGGATGATATTTATAATTTCTGTTTCATCTAAGAAAATGTACTGTGTCATGTATTATAATTCTAAGCCTGTCTTATATCTTATTTTCACTTGGTCTTGCATATATAATTTTAAGGCTTTACTATTAATTAATACAATTTTAATTTTGCTGCAATTAAAATATGTTTTCCATTTTTCAATTAATTGATTCAGCATATAACTTGTCAGGAATACTTTTATACATTGCTTCAGCATAATTAGTGAATAATTACACATAATTCATTGCATGTTTGTTTCTAAGTTAACCAATACATGGTCAGTGAAGCATGGCAATTTTTTACAGTTTTGTGTATTATTGAACCATCATTTACCTATAGAGAATGGAATCTAAGATTTTTTTTTTCCAGTTTCCCTTAATTCTTTCATTTTGGACATGACTTAGGTTGCACAAATCTTATATATTTCAATCATACTTAATTTAGAGATAGAAAATTTGAAGAAAGAAGCACGTCCAAGTCATCTGTTTTTTCATTTATGTTATAGCAAAGGCATTGTGCTTTGGCAGCCCATGTCTTCTCTGATGATTTTCTCATTGCTAAATAACCTGCGGATGTGAGAGCTCACTATTTGTAGAAACAGTAGTGCCCTTGGTGGCCCAATTTCTCACTGTGGTTTTAAAATTTATTTTGGTACAAAATTCAATGTGGTTGAAAAGGGTAGGAGCTACATTGGAAAAATCAATTCAAGAGTTCAAAGTCAAAGCATGATAAACAAATCTCATGTAACACAAACACAGAAAAAATTAGGCTAACCTATTTGCAGACAAAGTGAACTTTAAGGCAAGACTGATCAAGATAAAAAGAAAGTCACTACATAACTGTTACAGGAAATCTGCAAGAGGAAGAGTAATAAACATAAATATATATGCACCAAATACTGGCACACCTAATTAAATAAAACAAATATTAGCATACATGAGATATCAAATAAGTAATTACACATTGGAATGAGGAAACTCAATACTCCAAGTTTTCCACTCCGCTTAAGCATACACATTTTTCACTTAGACATGCATCAGAAGTCCTCCAAATTAGACTAAATACTAGCTAATAGATTATGCTGAATTAAATACATAGGAATTTAAATTGTTCCATGTATATTATCAGAAAATAGTGTAGTGGCGTTAGAAATAAATGGAAAAGCATACCACAAGAGAGATCCAGTCCAGCCCAGGCCTAGAGAGAATGTAGGACAGCTTCCAGCTTCCCTGTGGCCAACGGACCCCTCCAGACCAAAACTCAGTCATCCGCATGAGTGAGACCCTCCACGTGGACATGGCACACCTAGAACCCTCCGAAAACAGCCCCCAGGCTTCCCAGTGAGTGAGAACTTCTGCACCTCTCTTGGAACCCGCAGATCCAGCCCAGCCCAGGCCCAGAGAGAGTGTGGGAGAGCTTCTGCAATCCCCTGTACTCCCTGGTCCAGAGGCAAAACAGAGGGGCACCACGAGTTCATTGTTGTGCCAGAAGAGCACAAAAGCTATGCTTCCAAGGACTGCAGTAGGAAGGAGCTGGACACAATAGCTATATACAGGCCATGCATAACTGGATGGACTTAAGCTTAATAGATCTGCACCTGAATTTCAGCAGGTACTAAGGTTATAATTGCATCAAAGCTCAACACCAAAGGTGAGAGGTCAGTGATATACAAAATGAAAAAGACAAGGAGAAAAATGTAATGTCAGGCTTTGAACCCACCCATAATAAGTGCAGAGGACACTAGCCCAGCAGAAATGAATTAATACCATTGGAAGGAAAGAAACAACAGCAAAAAGATATAGAGGAACTCTGAGCAGAATTTATTCCTGAAATAAAAAAAAAAGAAACCTCAAAATCCATTGCATCTAAAGTAAAGAATCTAATACAGAATCATATGGAGGAAATCCAATGCCCACCCAGAACAAGTGCAGAGGACACGAGCTCATCTGAAATGTATGAGTTAATAGAGTTGCAAGTAAAGAAACAACAGCAAAAAGGTATAGAGGAACACAGAGCAGAATTAATTTCTGAAATAAAAAAGAAGTCTCTGAATTCATAACATCTGCAGTAAAGAGTCAAATATGGAAGCATATGGAAGAAACCCAGTCTGAAAAAAGAAACTACACAGTAAAAGAATTAACAACTGCCTCTAAAGAAGATATTGATAAAAAATAGAAGAGATTAGAAATATGACAGATTCCTTCAATGAGCAATACAGGAAAGAAATAGATCGCATGAAACAGAGTCCAAGACATATATAGGAACTTAAAATTTCAATCACAGGACTGCAAAACTGTTTGAGTAAAAGTGAAGACAGAGTTTCAGATCTTGAAGACTCTGGTGCAGCTACTGAAAATGTGAGAAAAGATCTCTTGAAAACAAAAAGGATGCAGGAAAAAGTAATCCATCACCTGCAAGACGATGCAAATATGAACAATGTGAGAATAATAGGCAACAATGAAAAAAAGAGCCAATACAAAGATATAAAAAGAATAAGGGAAAAAGGAATAGCAGAAAACTACCCAAACATGAAGAAATAATCTGACACTCAGGTAACCAAAGCATACAGAATGCCAAAGAACTTCAATCCAATTAAGAACACACTGAGACATTTAATAGTCAAAATCCCAGAAATCCAGAACAAAAATAATATACTGAAAGCCGATAGAGAAAAGAAGCAGATCACATTCAAAGGAAAACCAATCAGAAATATGCTGACATAACATCACAAACTATGAAGGCAAGAAGAGCATGGAGCAGAGTACTTCAAGTCCTGTATGAAAAATCTTCCAACCAAGAATTCGATACCGTGCAAAACTCTTCTTCAAGTTTGATGGAGAAGTGAAACACTTCCATGACAAAGAACAACTAAAGAATTTCATGATGACAGAGCCAACACTACATAAACTACTGAAAGATGTTCTAGACAGGGACCAAACCACGAATGAGAACAAAAGGAACCCAATAAATAGGACAGACAATTACACACACAAAAAAATGCGTAACAACAGCAAGTAAATAACATGTCATTCTTAAGTCAACACATCTCAATTATATCCATCAATGTAAATGAACTCAATTCACCAATTAAGGGAAATTGACTGGCACAGTGGTTTAGGAAACAAAATCCAAAAATCTGCTGTATACAAGAAACACAATTAATTCATGAAGAAATTCATAGGCTGAAAGTCAAACAATGGAAAACAATACTATGTGCCCCAGCACCTCAGAAAAATCAGGGGTAGCAATCCTGTTTTCAGACAGTCTCAACATCAAACCAAGAATGATCAAACGAAATGAAAAAGGCCACTGTGTACTGGTTAGGGAAAAAGCTCAAGAGGAAGAGGTAACACTCATAAATATGAATGCACCAAAAACGGAAGCACCCAATCATGTAAGACAAATCTTAATGGACATGAAAAATCTAATATCCAAGACCACAATCTTAACAGGAGTCCTTAACACCGACTTATCTCAAAAAGATAGGTCAACCAGACAAAAAATTAACAGAGAATTAGCAGAA
This sequence comes from Octomys mimax, assembly GCA_002564305.1. NCBI lineage: Eukaryota > Metazoa > Chordata > Mammalia > Rodentia > Octodontidae > Octomys > Octomys mimax. The sequence goes on from NDGM011056617.1 coordinate 24,626, forward strand.
CTGAGCCCGAGCTTGGAACAAATGGACTTAGTGGACATGTACAGAGTGTTCCACCCAAAGACATTTGAATTCACATTTTTTTCAGCTGCACATGGGTCGCTGTCTAAAATAGAGTATATAGTAGTCCATGGGTTATGCTTAAGTACATGCAAGAAAACAGAAATTATCCCATTCATATTATTTGACCACAGCGCAATGAACCTCGAAATAAATTGCCAAAGAAATTAGAAAAAAAAACCTAAATATATGGAAATTAAACAACACCCTACTCAGCAACCAATAGATCACAGATGAAATTAAACAAGAAATTCAACAATATCTAAAATTCAATGAAAATTCAAACACAA
>NDGM011056618.1:0-17843 GCA_002564305.1 Octomys mimax
CCTGCCCTCTGCCCTGGGGAAACTGAGCAAGCATGAAGAAGGCAGATTGGATGCCCAACTGCTAGGCATAAAAATGAAGCCAGGCTGTGACCAAAACAAAAGGATATCTTCAAGTAGCTGGGAGGCCTTTCTCTTCGACTTCTGAATAAAATGAAAGGTTCTCTTTTCCTAGGCATTACTCAAAACAAAAACTTGTCCCAGTTCCGCGTAAGTTTGCAGAAGCAGAACTAAGAGGCTTCTTTACTTCACCCAACAAGAACTGCAGCCTGATGCAAGGGGGAGTAATCTCTCCCAGGAAACATGGCTTCTGAGGACAAAACTCAATGCATGGCCATTGAATCAATTCCAGAAGCAATTCCACTGAATTCAAGCTCTGGCAGAGCTGGATGTCGCCACCTGGTTGCCTCAAATGACCTCTAAACTTCAAAGTAGTTATCAATTAAGTCAGGAATTAATTTGGGGAATACAGTTGAAGGCATATGAATAAATGAAAAGAGTTGTGCTTTTACTATTTTAATATTTTTTATTTGAAAATAAAAATATTCAATCAGTAAGTCTACCATTCAGTTTCTGAAGCACAAGCTAGAAAGGAAAAAGGCAGGAATGCTTTGTGCTGAGCATCCCAGTCTGTGCGGTGGGCTGTGAGGCAGGAAGGGCAAAGGGAGACGTGGGCCTCAAGGAATCCAAAGCCTAGCAAGTGAAAGAAAGCAAAACCTAAGATGCAGGCACATAGGAGCGCAGACATGCTCCATACGTCTGGCCACTCATCCTGGTGCCACCTCTTCGGACATTTTGGAATGAATGAGTAAAAGAGTGAGGGACTAAATGCACAATCAAAACATGCATTCTAAAGGAAAGGAGGTCGGTAACAAGGGGCAAACACGGAAGAGCTAGAATTGATGGGAAGAAACACTGAAAAGCAACACTGAAGAGAATGGTAAGACTGAGAGGCCAGAACAAAATGTAGAGGCCCAAAAAGCAAGAAACCCTAAAACACTAGGCAGAGAAAAAAGGGGGGAGGAGGAAGTACCAGCATCGGAGCCTTCTGAAAGGAGGCGAAGCACCTCATTCCTCTTTCAGAGGAAGAAGGTCCTGTACATAATGTGTCCGAATCTGGATTTCAGGGGAAGCTGAGGCTGAAGTCACCATCAACCACCTGCTACACCTAACACCAAGCTTCAAAACATTTCCTCTATGTGGAAACAGTCTTTCCTGGATTCCCAGCAACAGCTATCCTCTCTGCTGTCTGCAAGGCAGGATGGTCAGGGCCAGAAGTCTCAGGCTACTATCAGGCTACCCCTGCTCCTCCTGCCCCTTCTCTGGCAGGTTTCCAGTGGGTGAGCCTGCAGTGACAATGCCTGCGCCGAAGCTGGTGACACCATGCTCCAAATCAGCAAGAAACAGAATCACTACAGAACATTATAGCTAGGAAGGGTAACTTCTATTCACAGAGCTTTGCACAGGTAACAAAAACCTTCATAGGCTTGCCTAAATAAGACCTTGCTTCTAGTTCCTGTATGTAATATTTTTCGTTTTTATTTTTTCATTAGTATTTGCTTGTAGTATATAAACTAATTCCTCAGTACATGTAATTTTAAATGTACCACCTGCTTGAAAATGGATTCAGATAATATATCTTTTAGCAACGGTGTGGTAATTTGATATGCTTATTCATTTTTTTTGTATTTAGTACAGGGTCTACAAGATCTCACTATGTAGATCAAACTCGAATTGATTCTCCTACTTTCAGCCTCCCAAGCCTTGGGATTACAGGTGCACACCACCACACCCAGTCTCAACTGCACACTCAGCATGCCCCAGGGGTGGGGCCAGCATGGATCGAACCCTGGCCACTGCGCTCTGCCTAAGCAGACGCTTCAGTCCCCTGAGCTATCTGCCTGGCCCTTGGAATCTGATAGACTAATAAAGTGAGTAACTTGGGGCAAACTTCTATCAAGGTAGCATGATTTCTTCTTCTTGGTCATTGTCTCACTTTTAATTTCATTTTAAACTAATTGTTCTAACCTTCTTTGAGTTTTCAGCTAATAATCCATTTCAATACACAACACCTAAAGGAATCATTCTTACACCTATCAGGTATTCTTGAAGTTTTAGGGCTTTTGTGTAGCAGTGTTTGTGTAACACTGAGACAATTCTGGGGCTAGTCAAGAAAAGACAAATCCCCCAAGCAAATGGCTGGAACAGCAAGGAAGCAGGAAGGAGCTGTGCTGCCAAAGTCCATGGGAGAGCAGGCATGTGGCTGTCCCCCACCTGCATGGACACGCACATCCTGCTACCCCTGCCCAGCGGGCCACAGTTCACCCCGGCCCGGCCCTTGAGGGGCACCCATGAGGAAGCAGATGGAGGCTTGCAGTGTCTGCAAAGGCGGGCACAGACGCACTCCCCGTCCGCTAGCTGTGAGCAGCAGCACGTAGCCTTCCGCACACATTTAAGGGCCTCTGGTCGGCAGATTTGCACATACAGCAGTCCCTGGAGGGGATATCAGTGGTGAGATGACAGTCCGTGGCCTGCCACCTGCAATTCTTTTATTATACGGGTTTTCCTTCAGAATGTTGGTGCTACTACTGTTACAAAACACAAGGAACCGGAACTGTGTCTCTGGAGAACAACTTCCACAAAACGATCTCCCAGCCACCCTTCAGTGTCAACTGTGAAAACCATGACATGGCAGATAAAAGTCCTAAATCACAGAGAGCACCTTATGGAAGGACGTCCTATCTATACCTTGGAATGCTGAGCTGTGGAAGCACAGTGCCAGACACATGGCACAGAGCACCCTGGGCTGCACGTCAGAGGCTTTCGTCTGCCTGGCTTGCTGCCAACTCCTTCTGCATGTGGCTACCAGGCTGCTTGTTGTCCCTCCTGCCTCTCCACAGCATCTGAGAGGTCCAGGGCAACAGGGCCTCCTATGCTCCAAGGGAAGGACTACAAGACTGAACCTGTGCCTGGAAGTCTTGCCTTCAGGTGGTCCAGGCTCTTCAGTGCCCCTGTCCTGCTCTGTCTCTGTTAGCAGTAAGCAGACCACCTGTAACCTCTTTCCTCTCCTTAAGCTAGGGTGTGCAAATGCATACAATGAAGAGATGTGAACATACTACACTACTTGGAAACAGCAAAACACCACAATCCTAAGGCAACACGATGAGTGCTCTAACAGGCCTATGCAGAGAGTCTAGATGGCATCAGAAGAACTACAACTTGTCTAGGGCAGAGGATGCAGCAAGTCCTGGCCTCAAAGTTGCCTGACTGTCACAGATGGAGGTGGAGGTGGGGGGCTGGAAGAGAAGAGATAGCACAAGAGCAGCTGGAAGGAGAAGTGCGATCACATCAAGAAGCGGATGAAGCACTGGAGGGTGTTCTCCTGGTAGAAAAGCAGTCATTAATGGTGCAGGAACGGGAGAGAGCCTCAGCAGTGCTGTGCCTCAGAAACCCACCCTGAAGCGCAGCGCTGCGGGGAGGCAGGGCGAGTGGAGGTGACCACATGGTCAACACCATGACCAAAGCTGGGTGAGGAATCCACCAGCGACCCACACACCCAAACTAGAAACTATCCAGGAAGAATGCACTTACTATGTATGCTCGGAAAAAAGCAGTCTCTTAGTAAGTACCTGAAGTCCTTTCTAGTTATAGCACTAGTAGGAGTACAGAAAGTATGAAGCGTGCTGCTTTTCTAATCCCTAATTCCCTGAAGTGCCCTTTATAAATTTCCAACTTACAAAGAGCTAATCGTGATCATAATACTTTGTGGAGGTCCTTTTGTGAAGCAGAGAATGTTTTTCAAAAGAGAAAAGATACAGTAAACTGACAATCTCAATCTGTAACCACCCTGAAAAAGCTAAGTTTTATTATAAATACTTTTGTGTCAAAAGCTACACAGTAGTTCCTTTAATGTAACTTTACAATTCTATCAAGAATAGTATATGCAAGTATAGACACACACATATGTAGGGATGATTGGGACCTTATTTTTCAGGATTCAAACCACATATCTCTTCACACAGTGCATAGTTTACTCATAAGTACACTAACGAGAGTGGCCATGGTACACTGAAGGTCAAGCTGATGCAGTATCTGCTTTTTCCACTGAGAGTGGCCTGATAACACCAGAAGGCAATCACGACTTCCGCCACTTGAAGGCCACACACAGCAAAACACCTGCAGGTCTGCCCACAACATGTAGCCCTGTTTTTGCTACACGGACATAGGCTCTCTGAAGCTGCAGGGGCCGCCTTCTGTTTGCTATTCTCTCCATTGCCCTTGTCCCCTGCCACTCCCCCGCTCACAGCACTCTCAGCAAAGGCACATGTGCACTCACGTGACGAAGCAGGTCAGCACCACGCGCAGCCCCCTCCCTCCCTACGCGACGCCCTTGGTAGGCCACACCTCACCACTTGCTGCCTTTTGGGCACTGTCACATTTTGACCAAGTTCAAATTCCAACATGTTTAAGGATGTGGATTATACTTTTTCTCCTGATGTCTTACCTCTTTCACGTGGGTGTGAAAGGACACCGACATGTCCAGTAGGATCTTTCGCTGCTCAACACGCCGAACAAAATCTTGTATCCGGTCTTCGAGCTGATGGGCAGCCTGATAAATCTCTTCCGGGTCACATTCTCCAGTCTGAGCCAGCTGCTCTGCTGCTTCTAGCAATTTATCTGCATTGGTGTATGTGTTCTGTACAAGAGAATGCCCAGAGAAACAGAATGAAGAAAAGGCAACTAGCCACTCTGGGCATCATAACAAATAGCCAGTCAGTCAGTTAATGACATTTCTGGGTATTTACCTGTATCAAATAGACAAATACAATGCAGAGCAGTGACTCTAGGAGTTTTATACATTTCTCTCAGCAACCTCTTCCAATATCACTTTAGACTGTTATGGCAAAGCCCTTACATCTAAACAGAGTCGGGCTGTCTGTAGGCAGCTGCTGGCTATCTCGTGACTCAGAAAGTGGGTGCCTTCAGAGTGTTGTTAAGGTGGGGCCAGGAAGTAGCCACAGCCACAAGGGCTTGCTTCACTTTTCCCTCAAGTGTGTGGCACAGTGAATTCCTGTGTCATTTGGCGCACTAGTTTATGCCAATTCCCAAGTCCAAGTTTAAGGGTAAGTTCTAAACAAGAATACAGTGGTGTGTCTTCACACTGTTCTACTTACTGGTGAATCTGTGCTTATGTTCTTTTTACTTTTTTTTTTAACACATTTTTTAGAAAAAGGAAATGATGGTTATAAAACAGCTGGACTTTTTAAAGAGCTGAAAGTGAAGTGTAAATACATACAAGAAATAGCGTGAAGATTATTCTGACTCTGTAAGTCCGAGGCTGCTCAGAGGCTCCTCAGAGCCCCAAGGCTGTTCCAGAAAACTATGCAAGGACCAAGAGACCAACTGGCAGACATCAGCACAGTAACCGAGCAGCACTAAGGCTCCAGGAAAAACAAGAAAAGCGGCCTGCAGTTCCCCATGAAAAACAGCTGAGTCCTTCACCCTTCTCCCAGCAACTAAGGCCTAAAGCTGAGCAGAGCAGGTGAGTTCTCAGAGGGCACGAGGCGCCCAAGGTGAGAGTCTGAGGAGGGTAAGGAGGTGTCCCTGCAGCAGAATGGGACTGTGCCCGGGAATGAGGCTCTGTGCAGGGGCCAGGAGGGGAGCTGCTGCCAGTACTACAGTACCACGTGGGCTCTTAGTGCTAGAGGCCCGAGGTCTGGCTGTCTCAACTAGTGAAAGCCTTCCTCCGTGGAGCAACGTAGGGCATCACATGGCAGGTGAGACAAGGAGAGTAAAGGTACGGCTCATTCTTATAAAGCCACCGGGAGTCCATCACGAGTGCGCCACACTAACCACCATTTCTATTCCTAATTACTCCCGAACACCCAGCTCCAAACACCAGTCAGCTAAAACTTCCACTATTAATACTTCATGTTGGGACCTAAGTCCTCATGTACTTTTGAGGGAACACTCTAAAACCATATCCATACCACATCATTCGGCCGCTGGTCCCTGAGGCTGATGGCCTTTTCACAAAGAAAAACAATCATGCAATGCCCAATAGTTCCAATGCCTCAACGCAATTTTGACATTAATTCAAATCTATGGATTAGCTCATTAATCCAAAGTCTCATTTTAGACTCAAGGCATACTGCTGATGTGTGCCCAAAATACAAATACAAATAAAAAATTTAACAAAATGGTTGTCTACTTCTCTAAGATATAATGGTAGACAGGCACAGGATACACACTTCCATTCCAAAAGAGACAGACAAAGAGAAAGGAGTGAACACCCGAACTACTGTCACCTGGAAGCCAGTGCGTCCAGTAGCTCTCAAGCTGCAGGCCGCGTCTCCCCATGCGTGCTGCTGTGAGCGTGGGCAGCCCAGCTCGCGCAGCCATTCTACCGCTCCGTGATGCACACCGACCCTGCGGCTTCCCTGGGCAGGCACGGCAGTGTGCTGCTAGGTGCCCTGCCTCTTGGAGTCCTTGGTGTAGCTCTATCTGCACAGCCCACAAGCTGCCACCCAGGGGCCACTCTCTTCAGGGCTGACTCTGTGACACACTTGCAGGGAGAGAGGACTTAGCCTTCTGCATGTCTACCAGCAGCCTTGTCCAACATTGTTTTAGGCTGCTGAACTTTGCCTCTTATGGCACAGCCCTTGCTTCTGAAGCCAAGGCAGGGTGCCTGTGGGCAGCTGCTGGCTGGCTCACAACTCGGAAGGTGAGGCCTACTTCTGAAATCCACGCAAGTCCCCCTGACCCTGTAACTCTTGCATTCACGGTGCCTGCAAAATCAACTCACGTGGCTGCCAAGGCCTGCGCTGGCAGGAGCTATACATAGGCCTGTGTGAATCGTGGCTCAGTGGCTGCAGAGCACTTCTGGAGAAAGCTAGAACCCCAAGGCAGCCAAGGGCTCAGGCAGTGAAGCCATTTGTCAGAACACCCCGAGGCTGCAGGAGACAGCTGTGCCCCAGATAATTTGGGTCTGTGAGGCGAGGTGTGGGCACTTTGGAGATGCCCCAGGGCCTTTTTCTCACTGTCTGGAGGATTAAAATTTCTGCTCATTTCCATGGAAGTGGTTGTACAGCCTTACTGGTCCTGCACTGTTCATCTTCTGTCTTCTGTAGCTACCTAGATCGTGGGCACTATGTGTCTGCGGGTTCCTGGAACACGGTAGAAATTCCTACTCAGCGGGCGGGGTGGGGGAGGTGCTGCGGAGAGGTGGGGCATGTCCCAAGGGGGTGGAAGAGGGTCTCACCCACGCTGCGCCTGGGCTGGGACCGGTAGGTCCCACCGACACAGGGTAGCCGGAAGCTCTCCCACACACTCACCGGGCCTGGGCTAGGACCGGGTCTCGTGGGCACTATACAGCCAGGTTCTTTATTCAGTATAACAAAGGTGGTATTTTGTCCAATTTCTAATAGAATCTTCACCGTCATTGAAGACTGGTTCACCTGTCTTCTGAGCCCATGCACAGCATCTAGGCTTCTTCTCACCTCTCCCTCCAAACTCTCTTAGCCTCTGCCTATAACTCAATTCCAACACCACTTTCACATTCGTAAGTGTTGTTGTTGCTGGGCTACTATTCAGGATCGATTTTTCTGTCTTATGCTGTTTTTCATTACTGTAACAACAATACCCAAGTCAGGTTAACTCTGTAAGGTTTATTTAGTTCAGTTTTGGAGACCACAAGTCTAGCTCAGGTGGTATCAAGATGGTGGGCCCACATGGGAAAGGAAATCACACCTTAAAACAGTAAGCTAAGGGCCGGCCAAACAGCTTAGTGGATTAAAGCACCTGCAAGCAGGTTCAGGGGCCGGGGGTTCGATACCTGGGCCTGTTGTGCTGGCCCAACCCCTGAGATGTGCTCAGGCGATTGAGACTGGGCATGGTTGTGTGCGCCTGTAATCCCAACACTTGGCAGGCTGTTAATAGGGGAATCACTGCAAGTCTGATCTGGTAGAGAGACCCTAAACACCCTGTAGACCCTTCCATAAAATACAGATTAAAAACAAAAACAAAACAAAACCAACAAAAAACAGAAAGCCTCAGAAAACCTGGGTTCCCAGACTCCCATTAAGAGTCTGCCCCCCACTGATTTAGGACCCTCCCAGTAGGCTGTACTTGTTAAAGGTCCCACCTCCAACATCCTCACACTAAGCACCAAGACACCAGCACATGAATGTTTCACAGACAAACCACCTCCAAGCATAGCAGCATCCTTCTGGGGAAGCAATGGCTTCCAAGTTGGGAGGCTGGTTACATCCAGGGGGACTAATAAACTAAATCAATATGTTAGAGGTAATCAGTAATGTTTCTTAATTTAGAGATGGGATTATAAATATAAAGAAAAGATGAGTTAACCCTTTTCTGGCAAATGGGGTAGAACTAGAGGTCTCCATAAGAATACAGAATTTTCTAACACAGATGTGCACATGCATGAGTGTGTGCCACACACATTGATTTTCTTTCTTCCTCCCAGTAAAAGCCCAATAGCAGCACACAAGCTTAGCACCAGATCTGTGCTTCTAAGCACCATTCTCCTCTGTGGGGAGCCAGGATTTCTTGTAGAAGCAACTGACTGTGGGGCTGCACTAGATAAAGTAAACACAAGTCTAAATTATCTGACTGAACCCCAAAATAAAAGTGTTCAAAGCCAAGGGAGGCCAAATCAGGGTACTGAAGCCAGCTAAGGAGGTTCCTGCTGACCAGCTTAGTGAATGCACTATGGGAGCATCAAGATCAACAATGATGCCACAGAGTCGCGCCTGCTGAATACAATGTGGATACCACAGGCCCAAGACAACACAAAAAAACAACACTGGGAAAGAAACAGAATACAGTGGTACCTTGGTTCATGAACTTAATTCACTTCACAATTCTGGTTGAAAACTGATTAGTGAACAGAATCGAGGCATTACATTGAACCTGATGGGAAAATTTGATTGTGTTCATGACCAGAACAACGGGAAGACTTAAGTTTGTGAACTGAGGTGCCACCGTATTCACAGAACTGAGAAGCCCCTCCCCACAATGTACTTACTAATTTCACATGGGCAAAGAATAGCTTTCAGGATGAGAAGCCTTGCAGATGCCACCTTAGCTGGGCACAAAGAGAACACCCTATGTAAGAGGGCAGATTAAAGTCGTGTGCCCGCTGATGAGCTACTATGTGAAGGAAGCACCACTGCTGTGGTGCTCCTACCCAAGTATCACCGCGTCCAAGGATGACCAAGCAAACACCAAACCTTACACAAGGAACATTTTCCAAATCATGGGCTGAAACTGAAACACGTCAAGATAAAAACCCAGGAACTACTGTGGCTCAAGGACCCTAAGAGGCATGACAACGAAATGCACAGGAGATGCTGAACTGGGTCCTTCTGCTTTACAGGACATAAGGTGAATTGATGCCAGTTTTCCAATTTTGGTAGCAGTGTTAAGGTGGCATAGGAAAATGTCTGTTCTTGGTAGGAAAAGCACTGAGGCAAATGGTTCAAGAGTTTTCTTTGTGTTAAACTTTCAGATTTACCGCAAGTTTAGAAAAAGTTTCTGGTATAGTGTTGATATGGAGTCACAGCTACAGAGTGGCTCCAGGTGGAGCGGGTGAGAGCAGTCCACTAGGATGCAGCTGAGAAGTGCAGTCTACAGAGCACCAGCAGTCATCTGCTCTTCACCTCCCACCGCTGAGCCACCCCCACCCCAGCGTGCCACACACACACTATGCCCCCGCACCACAGTCCATTTTACAGGGGAGGAAACGAGGCCTGAAAAAGAGCACGTGTCCTCCGAGGACAAAGCTGGAGGTGGTGTAAGCCAGCTCCAGACTTGGGTCCGTTTTGCTCTAAAGCCTATGATTATACCTACCTGACATGTTGTTCAGTACATGGTTCTAAAACAGTGGGCCCTATTGACACACTGCTGTGAGGCAAGGTTCAATGTCATCTCCTCCTCTCTGTCAATCTAGGAAACCATCCATAGTGGACTTTTCTTTATTTGGCTCTATCCAACATCTCACCCAATGTTCTGGAAATTTTAGGATAATAATGTGTACTACTAACAACAGAGCCTTAAAAACTCTTTAAAAGTGAGCTCAGATGTCAAAGAAGCCCTTAAAATTTACTACATATTGCTAAGTGAAATAAATCAGACACACAAGCTTAAATACTATATGGTTTTTCTCATGAGGAATCTAAAATATACATAAGGTAAAGAGCAAAATAATGGATAAAAAAGGAAATGGGAGATTTGCAAATGGAAAGGGGACCAGGAAGCAAGGGAGGTGGGAAGGGGACATTAAAAAAATAAAGATGTGTTATATAAATGTGCCAAATAACCACATGAAATTAATCATTATGTATCATAAACATCTACTAATAAATAAAAATTTAAAAAATAAATTCTAGCTACACTTCTACTAAAAGAACCCACAATACATAAAAATTTTTTACTAATTCTGGCCAGACTTAGGAAATAAACATGTGTATATTTGCACAGTCTTCAGGTTAAAGCTATTTGAAATGATGAGAAAATCAGTTGCCAATCTAAGTACAGAAACTAAAAGCAAAAAGGGTTTTACAGACCCTTAGTAGGACATACTGGGATGCTAAGCTGTAGCAATTAGCACCTGAAGCAGGAAAAATGCCCACACGATAAGCTGTGGCAGCACACCAAGCTGTAGATATGTCCATCACACAGGTGCAAGGATAAGCGATGCGTCCACTCTGGTCCTCTGTAACTCCAGGCCTCTGGGTCCTCTTGGGACAGTGTGGCAGGCTATGCACCAGGTTTGGCATGAGAAGCCCTCCATGCACTATGATCAACAGCATCTTCAAAACACCACAGTCCGAGCAGTGGTGGGAGACGAGTGTGGTCACAGCAGAGGCACAACAGGGCTTGGCACTGGCATCTGTGGCTGTGGGCAGCTTTCCCTCACAGCACTGCCTGAATCAGGGAGGAAGGAATTAAGTCAGCCACTACAGAGAGCATGTCTGCAGAGAAAGTGGCCTCCTTCCTCGGCATAATGCACTAAAGCAATGTCGTGATGATGAGGATGTTATTGATAACAACCAAAAACTATTTAAGAAACTGCTGGAGCCAAGAGGAGCCAAAGAGAACAGACAACTAAGGTAGTCTGCAGGAAATCCTGGAATAGAAAAGGGTTACTGGGGGAAATTAAGGAAACATGAGTACAGAACGGGCAGCAACCACAATAATATATTGGAACTGGTTCACTAGCTCTACTCATGTACCACAGTAAGGATATTAGTCGGGGAAACTGGGTTCAGGCTAAGGGACTGTCTGTACTATCCTCAACATCTTAAAATTGTTCTGAAAAAAATAACCTTTATTTAAAACATGCATGTAGGGGCCGGGGAGATGGCTCAGTAGAATAAGTACTTTTTTGGCAAGCACTAGGGTCTGAGTTCAATCCTCGGTTCCACGAAAAAAAAAAAAAAGTGCATGTATATGTTTGTGTATATGTACAAGAGAGACAGACAGAGACAGACACAGAGACAGAGGTTTAAAAACCAGCTTTTACCTATGGAACAACTGCTGAATCTGGGCATGTCCTAGAGATGATCATTCACAAATACAAGTAATACAAACGATCCAAATGCTCTAGGCCAGGGTCTTGGCACTAGGTGCACCGGCTGAGTGGCAGGCATTTTGAAATATCTCTCCTAGCATCCTGTAAGGACAGGAGTGTGAATATCATCTCAAAGACAGGAAACAACCTCAGAGAAAGAGTAACTTACAGAGGAGCATACAATCAGGGGCGGTGGAGTCATTAAGTTTTAGATAATTTAATATGGGAGAAAATGGACTGAGATTTGATAGTTTATAAACACATGGCAACCTAAAGGAAATTCTTGCTAGCAAAGCTTGCCCCAAATCTTCCACTATTACCTTAAAAGACTGAAAAAACACACACAAAATGCCATTTTACATTAAGAACTAAACTTACTGGCAGCCTATTGTATGAAAGCAGAAATTCAGGGCATGCTGCAAAGGTGGCCGCATTCCGCACGTCCACATGTCATGGGAATCGTATTCTCCAGCACAGATGAGTGAGCTCATGGGGATGACTGCCTGTCTTCTGAAACTGAAGGATGTACCTGAGATCCCCTGCTTTCCTAAACGACACTCTCATCCACGAAGACAAGGAGAGCACAGGACATCTAGAAAGTTGTTAGTAGAAATGGGTTCATGAAGAACAAGCTTATGACAGCTGACGCTTTTGGAAGGTGATCTGAATCTTGGTGGTGACAGTAAGAAGCCACATAGTCACTTGCAGAATGGTACCCACAGAAAGGGCCACTGGTACACCTGTGTTCTCAACGCCAGCTCTGCCCCTGAGCTGGAGCTCTCTGGGCTTCACTGGCTATCGTAATCAGAGCCTTGTACGTTTACAAAGGCACACTGACTTGGGTAACTATAAAAGAGTACTGCAAAAAGTTTTAGATGGACAGTATTTTTAATTTATATTCCATGAAGACATGACGATGGTCTAAGGCTATGCCTACCACACACTATAAAGCAATCAGCATGAATTCACTCGACAGGGTAGATCTACTCATAATCACTGCACAAAATAAATAAATGAAGAGGTTCTTGGCTCTATAAAACTGCACCTAGAGGTAATCAAATGCTTTGTGAGGAGGCCCAGCACGTTACGCAAGGCGCTACACTTGAGAGTGGCCCGGACCTCTTGCTTCCTCCACGTAGGCATGAAGCTCACTGCCAGCCCGTCACAGGACCCAGAACTGTTCTGTGTAACAAATCTCTATTTAGTACATTCCACTGAACGCAATCATAGACTTATACTTACTTCCTTTTTTTAATCCACTATGCTATTTCATCATGTCACAACTCACTGATTTAAAATTTTCTATAAGAATTTTTTTATTAAATGAATTGCTGGGCAAGGGATATGACTCAGTGGCATAGTGCCTGCCTGGCAAACACAAGGTCCTGAGTTCATTCTTGGTACATACATACATATATACATACAAAGCTAATTTAAGATCTCTATTTTTTTTTTTTTTATGGATACCACAGGAATTTTATTGAAAGAATTTTTGGTATGACTTGGGACTTTTTCTTTTTTCTTGTTTCATTTTCCTTTCTCTGTCTGGATTTTTTTGACCAGTTTAGAATTTAAAAAGGAAACTCCAAATCACGATTCCAAGAAACAAACTAATGAACCCTAAACTTAACTATGAAAAGGAAATTTTTCCTGACTTTGTTTTACCTTTGTGAATATGTTTAAGAAAATGAAATAAAGCTCTTAAGCACTAAAGATCCCTCTGTTCCTATTTTAAAGTTATTTCCACAGTCTATTCTGTCCAAATTGAAAATATAAACTTTAATTACAATTTGCCTTTATAAAAAAGCAAACAAAAGCAAGAGGGCAGGCAAGTGCAGCTGGTGCGGGGCCCTCACTTCATCCTGTCCTGGAGTGAGACTTAAGCTACTCTGTTCTTGAGGAGGAGCAAGAGCTCCCAGGGCAGGAAGCTGCATACACAAGGTGTAGTTCACTTGGATTCCAAAGGTCTGTCTTGACCACATCCACTGCACATGGCCATCACAAACCAGGCTCCTAGGAGCCACTCAGCAGTCACATTCTCTTCCACTGAAAATGCTATACAAAGCTCTTCAACAAATGGGTGGCAGGGTCTTACCTCAGGTCTCGAAGCCCTGTGCCCACCGTATGCCACAGCAGCCTTCCCCTCCCTCACTCCAGCCCTCTGTGTCAGGTGTGGAGCAGATGCCCTTTCGAATGAGCCTGCTATGGGTCTGAAGAGTCTTCTGTGCTACGACCTACCTATGTGTACTGAAGCTGCTGAAGATCTGCACCAGACCTGAGGGCTGCCCTGTTCTGTTCCCTACCAATGACTCATGCTTGTCACACAACAGGTCAGCATACATCTGTGGACTGCATGAGTGGGACAGTAACACTCACAACCAAGACAAGACGAAATGTGAAACAGTTAGGCAGTTGGTGGTTACTGAATGCATACTCTTAAGCAAATCCCTGCGTGTCCACTTGCTGCAGCTCCATCACCAGATGGACAGTGAGTGACTAGAAGTAGAGCACAGTGGCAGCATTCTCCTGAGACCAACTGGTATCTGAAGTATACAGCTGAAGTACATGACCCTCCTTAGGAGAGGGGAGAGGACAGGTAGGGAGGGGGAAAGGGAGGAGAGAGGAGGAGGGGAGGGGAGGGGAAGGAGCGGGGGACGGGAGGAAGAGAACAACAGAGGAGATGCGGAAGACGGGCCATCACTTAAGGACTAGCACTGCAGTGGAACTGGAGGGAGCACAGGAAACGAAAGCTAGGCCAAGAATAAGCAAAGAGGCACACCCACGTGGCGGGGCAGCCTGAGCCCACACCAATGGAGGGCTGCCAAAGGACAGGGACCAAAAGAGGAGGGCCTGGTCACACGCAAGTGGCTCCCCAGTCCTGAAGGCTGGGTCTATGGCTGCTCTGCTGCCCCAAAGCCCCTCCTCTTGATGCCATGTCTGCCTCTAACACTGTCTGTTGACTGTCTGTCTGTTTCTCTCTCTCTCTTTTTGCGACCAAGCTGAATTCTGTACATTCTCATGCCTTGGCTACAGATGTCAGGGCTTGCACGGTCCTCTAACAGCAGCCAGGCCTATTCAGATCTGGATCTGCGGCTGCCTGCTGCCTTCTTGCCCCTTCTCTGTGGTCTGGTGGAACAGTCAGCATGGTGATTGTTTAAAAACTAGAGGCAGGAAAAGCGGGTGCAGCTCTCGGCAACATCAGCAAACTCATACACAATCAGATTTGGTCTGAAGCATTTTCTCAGTCTGGGGGACAGAGGTGCCCTTGGACTCTCAGGCACCAGCAGCAAGACATGATGAGCAAGGACGGCAGCTCAGCTAGAAGGGCAGCTAAGCTCGAGACACACCGCGGCACAGATGCTTCTTCAACCCTTCACTTGCCCTAGAACAGTGCAGCACAAATGTTTACTTCCTAAAAGGGAAGTTCTCCCACTCTCGCTGACCCTGAGAACTTGTGTGGACAGCTATGATGACAGTCTCAGAAGTGAGCAATGAGTTTACCCTGGTGATGTGAACTGGAGGTGACATTCTAGATGTAGAATGGGCAGAACCAAGGACAGGAGGGAGAGCAGCCAGCTGCAGTGACAGACTCACGCGAGAATAGGCCACAGGCTCTGCTGCTTCACATTGGGAAATGCTCAGGGAGGGGAAGGAAGAGGCGAGGCCATCTCGGTGGACAGGCATGTGCAAATACATGACTCCACTAAGTCTCTCAACTTCTAGAACTCAGGTATTTGCAGTTCTGCCTCTTAAATGTTTCAGAGCCAGAGATCTTTGGTCATATGATCCAGTTTTTGCATTTCAAACCATAGTTAACTGTAGCAATAGTTCTCATATGAAAACATAAAGGGGAGACAGGAGTATATTTCTCTTTTTTAAAAAATTTTTACACAGAAGTTTCTTTTCTTTTATTGAGAAACAAATGTCAATGAGACAGTTTCAAAGCTGTTATTTCTCATATTTATTCTGCAACAAGAAGACAGGAAAATATTTCCCAGCACGTGAGTAGGGAGACCACAGGAAATGGGAGCAGGAGAAATGCTGCTAAGTAGCCAAAGATAATGAATGGTGAGGCATGGCTCACAGCGCTCGCTTGGTCACATCTCGGATCAACAAAACGCAAAGGCTGTAACTGTCAGTTTTACTTTACACAGCAAGACATGTAAAGAAGGCAGCTTCGCGTTTTGAGACTGGATCTGCCTTGTTGCTCAGGTTAGCCTTGAACTCATGACCCTCCCAGCCCAGTTTCCCAAGGGCCTGTGCCGCAGTGCCCAGTGTAAGAAGGTAATTTTTAAAGGCACCTCCACAGAATAGGACATAGATGCAGTTTGTGTTATCATACAATTCCACCCCACGTTCTAGTTATCAAACTAGTAATGGATCCCTTTATCTTATAAAGTATACTGATGTACACGGCCTTCTTTAGTCTTGTTTGATTTTAAAACTACATTTTTAAATGTATATTAATGCTTTTCCTTTAATAATTGAAGGCCTTCTTCATTTCTAAGAACATCTGTATACTTTTAGGTCTATTCTGTATTATAATATTCCAACCACAATTTTCTTACAGTTAATATTTTCCTAGTAGATCTTTTCCTAATACTGTTTGTATTTTCAAATTCCCTGGGATATTTATGTTTTAGGTAAACCTTGAAAATAACATAGACAATTTTAAAAAGATGTCTACTCTGAGAATGTTTATCTTTTAACAAGTAGACTCTATTTTCCATTTATTGTAATTACTGATACTTTGGACAAATTACTACATCTTATTTTATGACTTCTATCTTGATTTTTGTTGTTCTGTTTTATTTTGTTGTTGTTGTTGTTTTGCTTTTGTTTCTTTTGCCCCCTGGTTTTTACTTACCTGGTTTTTAGCATCTCTTTTCCCTTAAAACTTATCCTATACTTTGAGTGGTCAGTTCAAAAAGGCTCCAGGCAGGCCTGAGGTAACAGACTGCAGAAAAGCCCAGTGCCTCTGTGAGCTCCCTTCCACTCATCAGAGGAGGACAGGCCAGCTTCCGTCCCCTGCTGCTGTGACCCGGTTTCAGGTTCATCTTGTGCTTCTAAGGTCATACTTTTAATCTTCAAACGTATTTATCAGTTTCTTTACTCATTGTTGGTACTGCCCCTTTCTTACGTACTTCCTTTTGTTCACTTACTTAAATTTATTTTAAAAATACAGTGTTTCTGGGCCCTTAAATATGCCAGGCATTGTTCTAGATGCTAGTGATAAAGTCTTCTCTTCGAGTTTAAATTACACTTAGTACTTTACTTTCCCTTCCTGAAGTAAATTCTTTCGTTTTTCTGACAGCGTCCGAGTGGCATCGGTATGCAGACTTTCCTCACTGTTGAGTCACATTTCTGCTGGTGCAGAACTCGAGGGTTAGAGTTGTCTTCCCTTAGGGTTCCATTCCACTGTGTTCAGAATCTGTCTAATATTTCCACATGTGTCATCCTGTCACTTCTCTCATTGCAAGACTTCGTAATCTCTTTCAGTTTTAATGATATTTGTCTGAGTTTGGATTTCTCTCATTTAGACAACATTTGTAGAACAACTTTTCTCAACTTCCTTTTAATTTACATGTGAATGGGCACAGGTGTGATGTTTCACACCAGAAAAGTTAACTACAGAGGGTAAGGGACTTGTCACGTGGGGCCTCACAGCCACGCTGGAACTCCACAGAGCTGGTTCTCTGAACACTGCACTCCTGGCTCCTGTTTCCTCAGTGCACACAAACAGACATGACGAGACTGACGCTGTGCCCATAACTACGGAAATGCAAGAACTATTATTCTGACTAGGAACTGAAATATGAGAAACTACTAAAATGCCCGTATAACAAATATGACAAAAAATCCAATACAAACTTGTTTCAAGAATATCACATTTTACCGAGGGTCAGCTAACTAAATAAGGCTTGTGCCAAGGCAATGATAACTGCATTCTGAAATCACAGAGTTCAATTTCACTGAATCACCTCAAACACACTGAACAAAGGCTGAGTCATCTCAGATGTAGTTAAAACTATAATTCAAAACCTGCCACACAGGTATTTGGGGGAGAAAACGGTGGAAGTCATTAGTTTACCTGTGCTACTTCTTCAAAATCTTCATGGCGTTTCTGCAAAGCTCTGGCACGATGAAGAGATTTTCCCACACCTGTGTGTTTGCTTAAAAATGCTTCTCCATGGTTCTCAATCCAATCCAGCACCTACAGCGAAATTACAGCCACATGAGCATAAAAACAATA
>NDGM011056628.1:0-11878 GCA_002564305.1 Octomys mimax
TTTTTTTTTTTTTTTTCTTAACCTGGGATTGAATTTAGGCCCTTGGACTTGCCAGGCAAGTGCTTATTCCACTGAGCCATCTCCCTGGCCCCTTGGCCCTCAGCTTCTTCCCTTCCTTTGCCTGTGGTTGAAGTCAGGCCTCACAGCTGGACAAGGTGACAGTGCAGGGCAAGTACACAGGCTTTCTCAAAATTATCTGGCTGCTCAGAGACAGAGCCCAGAACGGTGGCTCCCCCAGGACAGGGGAAGGGCAAGCGTGGGGGGGGAGGGGTGTTGCTGGCCCGAGCTGGGCAAGAAGCTCAGGATGAAGTAGCTGACATCGAAGGCTGAAGGGCAGGCCCAGCTAAGTCTGAGGCCTTGTTCTGCCAGCCCATTCCCCAGGCAACCTTGGGCAAAGTGACTCCACCTCCCTGAGATTTCACCTCCATCTGTGAAACTGGAACTCTTGAGAGCCCACTTCCTAAGGTCATTGAGGATTACAAAAGAAAACTCAGCACAAGTATTTGGCCTGTGGCTTGTTTGTTTGTGGTTATTTTTTTATTGTTTCCATATAAAGTACTTAATCCTTAAACTGCAAGGTAGGAATCATCATTCTCTTTTGTAGACGAGGAAGCCGAGGTCAGAGAGGCCAGAACCATGGGGTGGCCAAGTGGCTTAGCCAGTCGTCGAGCCTGGGTGAGCTGGACTTTCTGAGGCCCCAGATGGGCAAGCCCAGCCCTGGCCTGACTGTCCAGACCAGACAGAGGTCTCTAGGCTCAGAGGCCGGCGGTCAGGGAAGACCCCAGAGAGAGCAGGAAGGACTCTGACGTCTCCTAAGTGTCATACCAAGTGCTCAGCCCTGTGGTTGGAAGTAGCAGCTGGGGCTCTGCCAAGGCCCCTCCAGCCACCCGAGGCCCAAAGAGAAGATGGAAACCAGTACTGATGCGCCCCCCACACACCTCTACCCACCGAGACTCTG
Organism: Octomys mimax; assembly: GCA_002564305.1. NCBI lineage: Eukaryota > Metazoa > Chordata > Mammalia > Rodentia > Octodontidae > Octomys > Octomys mimax. Next base: position 959 of record NDGM011056628.1, read on the forward strand.
TTGCCTCAAAGGAACGAACTGGGCCCCACCCCGTCTCCTGGTAGCACCATCTGCTGACAGTGGAGCATCGCAGCAAGTCCTTTCACTAGGAGAAGAGGAAACAGAGGCCAAAGCGGAGAGCGGCTTGCTGAAGCTACCCAGCAACAGGGTGACAGAATCAACCAAGAAGCCGGGCCACCTAACCTCTCTGTCCTGCTCAGCGTGGTGGTACAGGAGCCCCCTGGATCCCAGCACTCTGGGAGGCTGAGGCAAGAGGATTGCAAGCTTGCGCTTGGCCTAGGGAACGTAGTGACTTAGTGAGAACTTGTCTCAAAATAAAAGAGATAGATAAATAATAAATAAGTACCTAAATAAATAAAAAGAGCTGGAGGTGTAGTTTATAGTGCAAAGGCCCTGGATTCAATCCCTAGTACAGAGAGAGAGAGCGAACAAGAGAGCGAGAGCGATAGAGAGAGACAGAGACAGAAAGACGAAGATTGGGGAAGAGACAGACACAAAGATAGAGGATAAAAGAGAAGAAAAAAGAAGTCCTGCTGCTGGCTTCCTGCCCATTTCAGTTCAAGAGTCTGCAGCCCGAGGACTTTTCCTTTCCTTGAAGCAGCCTGAGGACCTTCCTTTTCTTTCTTTCCCCTCCCCTTCCCTTTTGGAAGCCTCTTCCCCCACCCCCCACCCCTTCACCTACAGCCCTGCTGCCCTGCGCTCAGGGCTACCTCTGGAGAATCACTCTGTGCAGGAAGTGAGACATTTCTGTCTCCTTGGCAGTTATGTGCCCCCTGCACTTTCTTACCGGAGAGGCTCTGGCTATGAGCAGGGGCCGACTGGAGCTAGTTGGCCTGGGCTCAAATCCAACTCTCTCTGTCTTTCTCTCTCTGCTTCTGATCTTTTTCTCCTGGCCACGGTGTTTAACCTCTCTGTGCTTGACGTTCCTTTTCTGTTGAATGAGGCTGTTACTAGGACTTCCTCCAAGGGTTGTGGTGTGAGGAATCTAGGCATTAGTGTAAGTCAAGAACCCAGACTAGCACCAGGGGCCTGACTCATGCTTGGAAAGTGTCCGCTCTTGGTACTGTAAATCTTGCTCATGTTTGCACCACCTGGATACCCCATTGACACAGATTCTACAGACCCAGACCCAGAGTTCCCAAAGCCACCTTGGTAACTTGACATCCTAGTTTCTCCCCACTAATTGGAGAGAGGCTGTCACCAGCTTTCTCTCCATTCCAGGACTGTGAGCTTGGGCTTTTAAAAAGCACCTGTCCCCTTTCCAGCCGAGCCAGCATGTGTGTGCAGCTGGTGTGTGCACGCACACTGAGCACGCACGCGCGCAAGCACTCACACCGTTCTCTCTGGCTCCTCAAGGAGAAAGGACTTCTCCACGGTTGCAGTTAATTCACTGCTTCCTGGTCCCCCCCACCCCCAGGGAGCCGCTCTGAGCATCCATCCATCCTTGTCGAATTCCAAAGGTAGCTTAGCAACAGCACTGGCATGGTGAACCCCCAGCGCCCAACAGTAACCTATTTTACAACCACCTCCTCCCTCACTCACCCAGTGCCAGGCTCCTGCCGCACACACAGGAACCAAGGTCCCCCAGGCAGCTGCTTGCCCGGTTGGTCCTGCCCTGTCCGCGCTGCCTGGCCCCTTCCCCTCACCTTCTCACTCCACCATCCTCAAAGCAGTCCCCCCAACATTTCCATAAAATCTGGGTACTTTGACTAATCCTTTTTCCAAACTGTAATTTCCCCTGAGGCTTCTGTCAGCTGGATGTGGATTTTGTAGGATTTTTTAATTTTTTTTTTGGAAAAAGATAGAATTATGGGGTCAGCACTTATGACCAACTCCTGTGGGTGGTGAGATCTATTTTAGATATACGGCAGGATTAAAGTGGGGAGGAGAGCAGATTTAATTAAGTTGCTAATATTTAAAGAAAATTGATGAACTCTTGGTTTACGAGTCGCACCGGTGTGAACAGACCCCTCACATTCCGGGGGAGGCTTTTTATTTGATTTGCTTTCCGTTTAAATCCTGCACTCGTTTTATTTGCGTAGCCGCACTGTCCGTTTAATTGTCTTTAATAAGGAAAACGTACCTCTGCTCGCATTTAATTTTGATTTAATTAGGAGGAAGTAATTAATGGCCTCGTAAATCCCATTTTTCAGCCCCCTGGGATGAGAAACCATCACTCTCGTGTTTTATGCGTTGTTTATGGCCAAGGGGATTTTTCCTCTGGGGCCAGCTTTACCCGGTGCAGTAGTAAGAATCCTGGATGCTATATCATAGCAGCCTTGAGGCCAGCCACCTTGTGTTAGCTGTGTGGCTTTAGGGAGGATTTACACCATCTCTGGGCCTCACTTCGCTGGTCTGTGTTACTGGGAGAGGATGGTCTCTGATCCATAGGATTATGATGAGGCATCGGTGAAATAAGAGTGAAGGGTCTAGAACTGTGTCTGGGACATGAGAATTCCCAGCCACTGTGCTCCACAGTGCAGCTTGTGTGTACCTGGGGATGACCAGATCCGCAGTGTCCTTTGTGAGTCCCAGAAGACAGTTGTACATGTTGTCATGTGTGCGTTTAATGTGTTTGGTGTTGAGCCCTGAGCTGGGTGCTAGCGATATGGAAGTGAGCAGCCACACAGCCCTCTCTCAAGGGGCTTGCAGCCTCGCACTCTTCTGGGTGCACATCAGCTTGCCTACTGCCCACGACCAGGCACCTTTTGTGTGCCAGGCATGTGGAGCTCAGACAGGTGAATGGAGCTCTGCCCCTGTCCTGAGACCCACAGCAGCTGGAGGCACAGATACACACCACTGAGGTGTCACATGGTGGAGCCAAGGGGAAAGGGTACAGAATAGGAGGGAAAGGATGCGGTCTCCCTGCCGAAAGGAGCCATGTGAGAGGCCCACCGGGAGGAGGGAACCAGCTGAGTTTAAAAGACAAGCAGGTATTGGCTGAAGGTCCCTGGGTCTCCAGTGTGTTGGGAATTGGGGCTACGGTCCTCATGCCAGGAGATGGAGAAGGTAAACAAGGTGACGTTTCAAGGGGCGGGGGGAATGATGTGCATATCTACACTGGGCACGTATTGTGTGTGCCAGCAGCTTCTGCCTATTACCTCATAGCTCCTTAGAATCTGCAGGGAAACAATGTCAGCCCCACTTGCAGATGAGAAAATGGAGGCTTAGAGAAGGGACTGGCCACCTTCCCAAGGCCAGGCAACGGCCCAGTGGCAAAGCTGGGGCCAGAACTCAGCTGCTTCTGACTTCAAAGACAATTAGTTATCTTCCCTGACTTGTGACTGAAGGCCCCTTTCCAAGTGGTGAAACAGAGACTCGGAGAAAAGAAGCCACCAATGAATGTGACCTGCTGGGTACAGGGAGAGGCTGGGATCGAGGCTGGCTGCTCCTAGCCCCGCAGCCCCTTGACTCCACTGCAGCCCTTCTTTCCCCTTTTCCTTCATCTACTGCTGGAAATGCAGTCAGCAGACCAAGAGAGAGAGAGCACAGAGGGATCCACCTGCACTTGGAGATCCAACAGACCTGGCCCATCTCAGCCTGGGCCTGTAAACGGGGATTTGTGCACGCACCCCGCAAAGCCAAGGTACATTTCTGCACACAGCCAGAACACATCTGACACATAGTAGGTGCTTGCTGCGTGACAGGACCGTCATGCTGCAGGCTTTGCTCGCAGCTGAGAGTCTTGAGAAATATCTTCTCAGAACAGAGCCAGAGATGCTCCATCTCCACTCTGGAGTCAGCACCCAGCCAAGGGCAAAGCCACAGCTACGAGCTCTTAGTATCTGCCCAAGCCGATTGGCCCTGTCTGGCTCGGAAGTCCCCAGAGAGCAGCCGCTGGGCCCCTGTGTTAGCTCCGTGTCATGATTCAGAGAAGAGCATCGATTACATCATTGCTGGGTTCCACTTCCTCCTCACTGATAAGTGATCCCTGTCCAAGGTCTGAGTTAAAATGTCAAGGGTTTCAGGGACGTAATGGAGATTCAGGAGACAGCGAGAAGGAAACAGCCATTGACCTGGAGCTTGAGTCATAGTGAACTTGCTCTCATTTACTTCTTACCACACCTCTGCCAGGTGGGGCTCCAGCTGATGTCTCAGGGGTAAAATTAACAAGCCCGTGGCCACAACATTAGTGAGTGGCCATGTCAGTCGGGAGCTTGATTTTACACAGAGCAAATGACTTCCCCTATCAGTGCCTCAGTGACCTCATCTTAGAAATGGGAATAGTAATGTTTCCTAGGGCAATGATGGAGACCAATAAAATTATTACTGTCACCCTCCCCATAGCTTCTCTTTTACCGTGCTGTTCAGAAATGTTTGCCTGTTGAGTAAGCAGATCACAGGTCCGATTGCAAAGGGAGAGCAGGCACGCAAAAAAGGAACAAATCCACCCTCTCCCACGCCATCTCCCTGGGGAAGAAGAGCATAAACAGCCCCCAGGAGAGACAGGTCTCTCATCCCTGCACTGCCAATGATTCAGGGCCGACGTCCTGAGATAATTTTATTGGGGGCATTAAACTGAGTTATGAGGTTTTTACAATCCAGCCACTTATGAGAAATCTATTAACAGTAACTGGACAGGAAGAAGGCTTCTCGGTGGAGCCCAGGACGGGCATTAATTGGGGCAATCTATAACAGGACAGGGACCCGGAAAGGCTCCACCAGACGCCTCCATTTACACCCCGCAATTTCTGCTGAGAATCAGCAGACTCGCCAAAAAGAGAGAGATGCCCATTAATCGGCTAATGAAATATGAAAATGTTTATGGGCCATTCAATCTTCCAAATGGCACTTCTATAATCCACCTTTCAGACACAAAGTTCTACCCACAGAATTTACACCCTGCTCCTCCTTCGTGGCAGGGGTGGGCCCTCCTCCCTTCTCCTGACGGATGCTTTGGCACCTGTCCCCTGCTGAGGGAGCTAGGGGTCACAGCATCCTGGCCCGAGAAAAGCTTCAGGAATTTTCTCCTTCGTACCCCATCTCCACAGAAGCTTAGAGCAGAGACCTGCCTGAAGTCTCTGGCTTCACCCAGATGGATTTTTCTCTGCTCGGGGCTGCCTTGGAGATTTGGGCATTGGTGGGTAAAATCTTAGGTGTTTCTGTTTGCCGGAAAACAGACTTCTAACTGATTTCTCCCCCAAGAGATCTCGGTGGACTGCAAACAGCCTGGGGTCTAGAGCCTACCAGTACTGAAATGAGAGAAACTCCAGTTATATATAGTGAACATTTAGTACTAATATAATAATAACCATAGCTACTGTTTATTGGACACTTATTACGTCTCGGGCAGAGCTGATTTCCAGCTAGTACAAACAGGTATAGTTGTACCGGTTGTTAAAATACTGCAGAACCTCCATGCCGACAGTAAACAGCCCTTCTCCACTCCCTGCTCCAGTTCCTAGTCCCCCTGACATCATGGTCCAGCAGCCATGGCATCCCTGCCTGCCCCAGTGGGGTCCTGCTGCAGTGTCATTGTATGGGCTGTTAAATGTGGTGTGTGTCTCTGGTGCTGGGCATCTGCTAAGGGCCTTAGGGGATCTTCAACCCAGTGAACCTCTCCGCTCTGCCAGGGGAACGTGCTACTCTGATTGCCCTGTTACGGAGGAAGCGACAGGCCCAGAGAGGTGCAGTGACTTCACATGAATTCACAGGGGGGTGATGCTGAAGCCATGGCTCAGCCAGCTCAGGGGCCCTCCCTTCCAATGAGCCCTCGGGTGGAGGGGAAGAATGTGAGCAAATCACCCCACTTCTCTAATCCTCAGTAGGAAAATGGAAGAAAAGCAAGTCTGAAGTTATAAGTAGCAAAACCTACTCTAGCAAGGTTTGTTTTTAGCGTCCTGGCCTGGATAAGGGTACCTCTTGTGCAAACTGGTATGCCGGAGGTACTCCCAATGCCACCCTTGGCCTCCTCTGTCTTTCACCCTCTATCCCTGCTGTATGCTAAGTCCCATGCACCCTGTCCCTTGTATACTGAGATATTTAAGGTGCCACCCTAACCTCCTGCGGCTCCCAGCCTGCAGGAGATGGACCTGAGTGAGGTCAGGGACCAGCAACCTGACAGCTTATTAGAAATGCAAACTCAGACTAAAGCGCCTGCTTAGGCAGAGCACAGCGGCTGGGTTCGATCTCCCAGGGAGTGCTGAGACAGTGATTGAGACTGGGCTTGGTGGTGCACGCCGATAATTCCAGTGCTTAGGAAGCTGAAAGCAGAAGAATCACTACAAGTCCGATCTACGTAGTGAGACCCTGTAGAGCCTGTAGACCCTGTCCTAAATAGAGAGGAAAAATGCAAACTCAGAGGCCCCACCCAGAACTACTAAGTCTGAAGCTGCATTTTAACAAGATGCCCGGGTGATCCACATACATGCTAAAGATTTCAAAGCTCCTACAACACTGAACATGATAATGGTAGCGCGAGTACTAAGAGATCTTGGAGAAAGTGGGGAGGGGAGTCCAGACAAGTTTTCTAGAAGAGGTGTCTGGGCCTGGCAGTGAGTGGACTTTCAATGGTCAGAGAAATAAAGACCAGGCTCAAAGTAAGAGGCTGAGGGTCTGCCTGCTACAGGGCAGCAAGGTAAGGAGGGGACTGTGGTCTTCTCTATAAGGTAATGGTGAGCCACGAGAAGACTATAAGCAGGTGGACTCATTCAGACCTTCCTCCGAAGCTGATAGCTGGAGTGGGGATGGGGGCAAGGGGAAGGTGGATTATAGGTCAAGACCAGAGTAGGGCTGAGCTAGAGCAGGGCAGAGCTTGAGTAGGACAAGTCATAGAAAGAGGGTGAAACACCCAGGGCAGAGACAGTGAGGCTCAGATCGGCACGAGCATGGCTTCTGGCCTCAGTGTCTCCAATTTATGTTGAAGGACAGATGTGCTTAGGAACAGCCCCCCAGTGGGTCTCAAGTGGGGTGGCAGAGAGAAGTATCCTCCCTGGCCTCCATCCTGCCTTCCTCCTTACTTCCCCAGATCCACTCGGACTCAGACGAGGGTGACGGGGCCATCAAGTACACCATCTCAGGCGAGGGCGCCGGGACCATCTTCCTGATAGACGAGCTGACAGGTGACATCCATGCCATGGAACGTCTGGATCGTGAGCAGAAAACCTTCTACACGTTGCGGGCCCAGGCTCGGGACCGTGCCACCAACCGCCTGCTGGAGCCCGAGTCAGAATTCATCATCAAGGTGCAGGACATCAACGACAGTGAGCCGCGTTTCCTGCATGGCCCCTACATTGGTAGCGTGGCTGAGCTCTCTCCAACAGGTGGGCCGCAGGCACTGTAGGATCAGGGTGAGGGTGAGGCCAGGGTGACTTGCCCCACTAGGGAAGGATGCCAGGTCCTCAGTGTGCCCTGCTCAGCTCGGGAGGACAGACAGGAACTGCTGCCCCAGGAAGCTAGGTACAGTCACGAGTGTAGCTGACCCCCAGGGCCGACAGAGTCCCACGCAGGGTCCTGCTGCACAGCTGGACAAGGCCTTGCATATGACCTCAGCCCCATCCATGGACATGGACCTGCATGTAAATGTCACACTGAGACATTGACACACACACACACACACACACACACACACACAATCACATGCTCACTTGCAAACCTGGACATACATGATCCCCACTTATGTACACGCTTAGCTATGTACCACACACAGCTACACCTTAGACACAGCCCAACAGTCAGGCTGCATTCTGTCCTGGTCAGACGCACAGGCAACTACATGCTACACCTACAGGAAAGTTCAACTACCCAGACACAGCCCAGAGGTGCCCCATCTCCAGGGACAACTAGACCAGGGCCCAGGCACACACCAGACAAGGCCCTCATGGGGAGCGTCTGCAGTTTCACCCACATAAATGAACCCAGGAAAAGGCTCCAGCAGATATTTCCACACTGGACATCACTCAGCCAGAGTGCAGCCAGTGAGCAGTGTCTGAAGGTGCTACTCACTGCCCAACAGGAAGGCCCCAGATACAGTCAGTTGTCCACGTGCCTGCGGGCAGCCAGGGGCACTGCAACCGCACACATGTAGTTGTGTGGGCGGGAGTGCAGGAAGCCAACCTTCCAAACCCACATCTGGATGAAGACGTTAGACAGCAGTAGTCAGAAACACATTTGCACAGAACAGGGCAGAGACTAAAGGCTGGGGTCTGACCATCACAGCCTCACTGAGGCCTGGGCTCCTGAGACTCTGGCAGAAACTAGAGCCACGGGTGAAGGGCACAAGCCAGGAGCTTGCAGCTCTCCCCACCAGGTTAGATTGCTTTCTGTGAGCTCCCTCACTTGCCTGGGAGCAGTATGCTAGGCCCCGGCCTCCCTGGTATGCCCACGGCTTTGTGCCGCTTCTCTTTGACCTCCTCCGGGGCTGCATGTTGGAGCCAGAGTTACTTGGATTCTTGGCAGAGGGCACAGTGAAACAGAAGAGGAAGAGGAGAGAGGCCAGACAGAGTGGGGGCAGGAGGCATGGGGGACAGTGTGAGTGTGGGCTATGTGCACACCACAGGGTACTCGTGTTGTTTGAGGTATGTGTGCCTTCTACCCTGTGTGCATGCATGGCCTAAGTATGCCAGTGACATGCTGTATCTACTGAAATGTGTTCATGCATGTGACAGTTATTTTATTGAGCATCTGCTATGTGCTGGGCACTGAGGACACAGCAGTAAAGAGGCAGACAAGCCTCCCTGCTGTCAGTGAAGGGCAGACTCCCCGAGGAAGGTGGACAGTAAGCAGGCAAGCAGATTATTGACCCTGTAAGAAGAGCATTCTAAGCAGAGAGAACAGAGGTGCAAAGGCCCTGAGGTTTGATTCCTCCCAAGGAGAAGTGGCAAGGTAACTAGATCGTGCCACTTATAGACCATAGCTGGGTCTGCCTTCTGCAATGGCATTCTGGAAAGTTGGTGGAGGGTCTTGTTTAGAAAACGGGAAGGATCTCATGGCTGATCCATAAAGAATAGATAGGCCAGAGGTGAGGGTGGGGGGGAGGGGAAAGGACAATGCAGGGGCTGGTTGCTCTTGAAGGAGGATATCTTAAGGACCATCGCGAGAAATGGGGGTGACTTGGAACATGGTGCTACCACAGGGGGTGCTGAAATGAGGTGCCTTGTGGCTATATTTTGAAAGCAGAGCTGAAAGCCACTGCTAATGGATTCGATGTGGGGTGTGAGAGAAAGAAAACCCGAGGACGCCTGTTGGGATTTTTGACCTGAGCGATGAAATAGATGGAATTTCCATTGACTAGGATAGAAGGAGGCGATCGGGGAGCTGAGGGGAAAGCAGGAGTTTGGTTTCAGACATGCTAAGTTAGGAGCGCTTATTAGGCCACGCAGGGGAGATCTTTAAAGATCTCCCCTGTTTTGGTTCCGTGGAGAGGCCGGGGCTAGAGAGACGCATTGGGAAGTTGTCGAAGGCAAAGACCAGTGGAATTTCGGAGCCTGGCATGAATTTAGAAATTAACTTTGCAAATTGGAAAACTGGGATTTGGAGCGATGGTGACATGCCCAAGGCCACGCAGCAGCAGGGGCAGACCTGGCTTCCCAGTCCCCAACCCCCAGCTTGAAGTCTGGCCTGGGCATTTCTGCATGAAACAGGCCAGAAAGTTGGCTGAACGAATGCTGCAGGAGGAAGCAAGGGCTGTATCTGAAGGAGGAGGGAAGCAGGGAGCCTTTATAGCTCTAGCGGCAGGACGGATGTTAGCATCCCCTGGGATCCCCTGGGCTTGGCTGCTAGACTGTCGGAAGGGCAACAATAATGTGAAAATTGAGTCCAAGAAAAGGACAGCGGCTCATCCAAAGCCACACAGAGCATAGGAGGTAGAACAGAGCCCCAGTTCATGAGCACCCACGAAGTCCTAGCCCTGCCTCATCCGCCTTCCCCACCCCAGTAGCTGTCTCGCTGCATTCCCAAAAAAGCGGAGGCAGGGTGACTCCGTTTGGACCCATCAAGAAACCCAAGAAGGAGAGGGAGGAGGCAGAAATTAAATTAGTTTATTTCATTTGAGCAACTTTTTGAAGGAGAAACAAACCCGACACCAGGGTGCTTGCGGAGACTCCAGGCAGCTTTGAAAATCAGTCACAATTACTGAGCCTCCTGATCCCAGGCAGAGGAGGGCGGGGCGGACAAGCGGCAGTGAGGTCCAGGCAGCTTTGGAGATCAGAGGGAGCAGGGATGCGGTTTGGGACTTGAAAGGCAGCAGCACTCACAAATTAAACCACTCAGAGCTTAAAAGGGAAGGGAAGTGTGCCAGGGGCCCCGATGAGCCACGGTTCTGTTGNGGGGGGGGGGGCTCCCCAGCAAGGCTGAGCTTAATGCAGCGAAGCAGGTCCTGAGCTGCCAGCTGGGAGGCCTGGCACTCTATGACCTTGGGCAAGTCTCTGTCATCCTCTGGGTCCCAAGTTCCATTCTTAGCACAGAGAAAGCCCATCCGTGCCGTGGATATTTACTGAATGTCCACCGTGCGCTCCACATATGCCAGGCATTGGGGTTCTTAGGAGGCCTCCACACACATCAGAGCTGAGAAGAGACAGGAAAGAAATAAGCATGTATACAATACCCAGCAGTGTGGACGTATTTAAAAAAAAAAAAAAAAGCAACCTGCAGTGATGTGGGGGGAGTGCTGTTTTAGGTAGAGGGGTCAGAGATGGCCTTCATTATAAGAGGACATAGAGTCAAAGGCAAAGAACCACAGAGCTGTGTGAGACAGTGTTTTCTAAATTGTATTATGTACCCAAATTACCGAGAGAGCTTGTTAAAGCACACATTGCCATGCAGATCTCCCATGGCAGAAGAATGCATTGCTTGGTTTCTGTTTTCCTTTATGCTACTACAAATCACAGTCAGAGCCTTGTGTGTGCTAGGTAAGTGCTTTTCTTTTTTTTAAATTTTTTTTAACATTTATTTATTGTGTGTGTGTGTGTGTGTGTGTGTGTG
>NDGM011056639.1:9784-26900 GCA_002564305.1 Octomys mimax
GCTGTGTTGTTTTATGAGCATGCAGGTCATTTTTACCAGAGTAGGATGCTTTCTGATTATTTAAATTTTATCTAAGATTATGTTTATTTCAAATAAATTTATTAAGTTTATTAGTTTATTAAACTTCTTTTGGAGTAGTTTTAGAGTTTTTGGAACAGCTGAAGAGATAGTGTGGAGAGTTCCAGAGACCCTTCACCCAGTTTTCCTAATGTGCCCATCTTCTAGGACTCCAGTGCACTTGCCAGCTTTGAGAAATGCACATCGGTGCATTGCTTGATGACAAAACCTCAGGGTTTACCCTGATTCCCCTGATTTCCCACTCATATTATCTTTCTGTTCCAGGACTCAATTCAGAGTCCTAGGCCTCACTGAACACACGTGCTTTTTAATAGACAGAAGCCACAAAACACCACTCACCTGTTTTTCAAAGAACAAAACAAGCAATGCCACCACTGCAACAAACCCACAAAGACCTCACGCAATCAGGAAAGCGATGCAGGGGCTGGGGGATATAGCTCAGCAGTCTAAGTGCCTGCCTGGCAAGCGCAAGGATCTGGGTTTGCTTCCTGGTACTGCCTACCATGCCAGCCCCAGGACCCCAGTGAGACCCTGTATCTAAATAAATGAAAGATTAAAAAAAAAAAAAAAAAAAGAGAAAGCTGTGAAGTAAGATGTTGCTTACTATTTATTGAAATATTCATTTTTTGTTTTTCTGAGACAGGTTCTTCCTATGCAGTTCAGGCTGCCCTTGAGCTCACTTTGTAGCCCAGGCTGGTCTCTAATTTGCAGTGATTTTCCTGCCTCAGCCTCCTGAATTCTGGGATTACAGGCATGTGCCAGCATGAAATATTTATTAAAACACAATCCATCTATGCCAGATGCCTTATCTGATTTCATTCACACAGCCTCCCTGGTCCTGGGAATCTGAGGCTCTGGAAGGCAGGGTGGCTCGAGTGTCACTACACCGCTGGACACAAGTGCAGAGTCCCAGCCCCGGCCAGGTGTGCCAGCTCCTGAGTCTAGCTCTGGAACCAACCAAACCTTGCCTCTCTCCTTGGGTTGTTCTGTGTAATGAAGAGAAATGTCCTTGGGCAACTTGGAGCTGACTGCTGGACCCGGTGACGATTTATTTTGTGACTTCCCAGTACAGAGGGAGTTCTTTTTTAGGAACAGGGACTCTCAGAGGGCAGAGCCAGGAATTTTAATTGGCCAGGAGGCGAGCAGGAGCATCAGGAAACACCAGTTTGAATCCTGACTGGCGGTGTGACCTTGGGCAGCCATCCCAGTGCTAATTAATAATAATGGCCCCTACTTGTTGATCTCTTCTGTATTAGGGCTGGCTAATCTGACTCGTGTTGGCTAATCCGACTTGGGCTTCTTAGCAATGTTGTTAATGAGGCACAAATATCACCCCCCATTTTACAGAGAAGGAGAGTGAGGCTTCAGCTGTGAAGCACCTTGCCCAAGAGCACACAGATTAGGAAGTCTAAACCTGGCAGGAAGGTTCCGCAGTGCTTTTCCACCATGCTGAGCAGGACAAACACACATATACCATAGACATGAGTTGTGATTAGTGCTCAGTTTGTATGTGGTTCACGCTTTTCCACTGTCTGCATGCAGTCTATCATCTAATCTCCACTGTGGCTGAGCAGAGCTGTGTCTTGGTACCCGCAGAGGAAAGATGCAGGATACTCCACGGTACCAAACTTCCAGGATGCTTTAGTCCCTTAAAGAGAATGATGTAGCACTTGCGTGTGACCTGTGTACACCCTCCTGTGCACTTCAAGTCATCTCCACACTACTCATAACACCTCCCGCAATGCAAGTGCTGTGCAAATAATTGTGATGCCATATTACTTAGAGAATACGGACAAGAAAGAGTCTTTACATGTTTAGTGCGGTCACAATTTTTTTCTGTGTATTTTCTGTCTGTGGTTGGTACTTATAGGACCAGAAGGCTGACTGTATTATTATAATCTCTATTTCTCAGATGAAAAAATTGACTTCTCTTTTGTTCAGTGATGGAGTCATTTCTTTCTGGCTCCATGGTTGCACTCATGACTTATGGCTTTCTGCAAAGGGGCTGAGACAGGCCTGGACTCAGGGAAGGTCAGGCAAGGGCTGGCCTGTGCCCTTTTGCTTTGGACTCTCTGTTTCTCCATGAGAGACTGCGAGCTACAGGAGCAGGGAAAGGAGACTGGACCAGTGCCTCTCCCAGGCCTTGGTGGAGGCTGGAGGTACAGGCCAGGATCCCTGGTGCTCATGAGGCCTGGGCAGGCAGCTGCCTCCTTGGCAGGGTAGGCTCCTGCCCAAGGCTCCTGGTCACTGTGTGGTTTGTGAAGTGTGCAAGCAAGGGAAGCTCTGCCAAGACGTCACCAGCCAGCACCCTGTGGATACCATCTGGGACGCACTGAGCTAGAGTCTGGACTGACCAATGGCCATCCCCTCTGCCTTGTGGCCACACCTTCCTGAGCACACACCAGAGCACTCAGCCCAGCAAGGCTGCCGGAGCATCAGGGACAGCAGTGTCTCAGTGGATGGTCCTCTCTAGCCCACAAAGGCCCATAACACAAGAATAAGGCCATTACTGATGGGCATGTAGTTAAGACTTCGTGTGCCTAGGTGCTGCGTTCAGTGCTGTACGCCTATTGTCTCATTTAATTAACTCCTTACATGCCCTTATGTGGGAAGTATGTACTGCACTATTATTACTGGTGTGGTATATATGTGCTATTTTTGGTAAGCACTATGCTAAACACTGTGATTATAGAGAACTATAATTCCTACCAGGGTCAGGTAGCTGGCAGATCTCAGAGGCAGGTTCAGCGTCTGTCCATGTTTTTAAGACTGGCTGGAAGTCATGTGTTGTGGATCGCAATCTCTGATCACTCCAGTTGGAAAATTCTGTTTAAGCCTTTGCTCTTTCTGGCCCTCTATTCAGGGGTGAGACTGCTTTCTAAGTGTGTTCGAGAGTCTCATAGTTGTGGGATGCACTGTGGTGCAGGTGGGAGTGGGGCTGAGAGAGGAAAGGAAGATCAGACTCCCAACCTCAGAATTCCTTTCCCTTAGCGAGATCAAAGCTTCTGGCATAGCTGCTTCCTGTATTAGGTTTATGCATAAGGGTTGGCTTGCAAAAGGGGTCCTGCCACTTAAGATAAGTCTGTAGGAATCACCAACCTGACACTCTTGGATCCTAAGAGTGGAGGAAAATGAGCATCAGAGAAGTTGAGCAACCTACCAAGAGAGGCCCAGCAAATTAGTAACTCATACATTAAATTAGATAATGTATGGGCACTGATTGGAAGTTCTGAAGGCCATCAAAAGGGGGCTCAAGTCCCATTTACGCCAATTGCTAGCAGTGTTCTTGGGCAGAATCTGCTCTTAACTGGTAGACTAGGCCTAGTTTCCTGCTTCTACGTCCTCTAAGTGGGTAGGTAACACCTCGAGTTATTTCTTTGGTGGCAGAACTCAGTAACCGAGTCATCTATCCTTCCCCACTTCACCCCCAGTGCCAACTCTGAAGGGCACAGGGCACCCAAATGTCTGTTGACCCACTCAGTTATGGTGCATATATCAGGGGTATCAGTATGGTTTGGATCTTTTTGTTTATTTGTGGTTGAGACAGTGTCTTGCTATGTAGTTCAGGCTGCCCTTGAACGTACTATGTAGCCTAGGCTGGCCTTAAACCCATGGCGATCCACCTGAGTGCTGGGATTGCAGGTGTGCACTGCCACACCTGATTTACTTTTGAACATGAATGTCCTCCAAAGGCCCATACATTTATAGCTTAGCCTGTGTTGCTACTGATGGACTAGGTGGAGCCTAGTGGAAGAAAGTTGGGTGTGTACTTAGGCTGTTGGGATCTTGGGCTCTCCTTTTTGGGCCCTCTCTATTTTTGCTTCCTACCTGCCATGAGGTGAGCTGCCTCAGCCCTCCTCTCCCTCTGTACTTTTGCTTTCTGGTTGCTGCGAGGTGAGCCACTTCTTCATCCATGCATTCCTGCCATGATGTGCTGTCTCACCTCAGACCCAAATGCAACGGGGCCAACTGCAAGTCAAAACCACCACAGATGTGGGCCCAAATAACACTTTCCTCCACAAAGCATGATGGTGCACCTGCAATCCCACCTGTGATCCCAGAATTTAGGGACGCTAATGCAGGAGGACAGAAAGTTTGAGGCAAGCCTGGGAAACTTAGTGAGACCCTGTCTCAAAGTAAACAAAAAAAAAATAAATAAAAAAGGACCATGGGTGTATCTCAGCAATAGATTACTGCTGGGCTTGACCCCAGTAATGAAAAACAAAACTAAAAAGCTCCAAATCCAAAGCCTTTCCTCCTTTTGTCTTAGAGAAATGCAGAGCTGACTAACACGGTGCCCAAGAACTGCCCTCTCAAGGAATAGTTTGCAAGGAGCGATCTGGCCATCTCTCCAAGAATTTGCATCCCATGGAAGAATTTTAATGGATAGGAAAAAAGTGAGGCTTGTGATAAGAAGGCATGAAAAACAGACGTGTGGATCCTTAGTAGCTGGGTGACTTTATTTCCTATCTCTAGGCTCTGGTGTCCTCACTTTTAGAGAGCGGTGCTGGAGTTTGCTGAATTCTAAGGGCCTTCTGCGGCTTCAAGATAGCAAGTTTTGGTAACCTGGGCACCAGGAAACAGGACCTCTGTCCTTGGCTCCCAGGCGTTTCCCTGAGAAGGCTTATTTCAGAGCATAGACTCATGAGTCAGACTCTAACTCACCCAGTCTCCCATGCACTGTGGAGTGAATGAAGAGACTTTGGAAAATTGGCCTGCAGTAATCTGACCTTTGGGCCTTCACAGCTCTGTCCTGAGGATGGCCCTGGCCCAGAAACAGCTGAGTGGGAGAGCATTAGGTAGGGCCAGTGTCCCTGCAGGATGGACGGAGCGTAAGCCCGTGGTTGCAGACAACACCTAAGGGAGAGCCCTGGCCTCCCATGGGCACAGAGGCTGCTCACAATGGTGAGTGTGGGCATTCCTGGGGGCAGTAGCATGGCTGGAATGGGCACGCTGAGCAGCTCTTTTCCTTACTGCAGCATCAGCTGACCTAGTCCGGGCAGATTCCAGAGCACTGATGGAGCCCAGTTTACTAGTGGGCAAGGCACTGGCTGGCTGCTGAAAGTGACACCCATTTTGGCTTCCTCTTCTCTGATATAGTAAAAGTCTTTCATGTTACAGGGGGCAGCTTAGCCATCTTTGTCCTTCTGCCCCTTTCCTTGAACCACATACCCTTTTGTTGCTCTCATGTGGCCCAGGTCTTTCAGACTATCAGGCTGTGTGGCCAGAGTCCCAGTGACAGCTCTTTTGGCTCACCTGGAGGCTCCTTGTAGAAAATGGTTGTGCATTCTGAGAGCTTCCTGTGCTTCACCAGGGACAGTGTAGGCTGGGAACATGAGAGGGTACCTCAGGGGTGACCCTCAACCAACAAGGGGTGAGGATGGAGGTACATCTCCTGGCTCATTTGCCATCACAACAGGGTGGGAAATGTCCAGGAGTTAGAACCCATGGGCTAAAACTTGGAAGATGGTGAAGGTTGGCCACCAGTGACAAAACCAGTGCCTAGTGTGGTGTTTAAGTCACTCAGCAATCCTAACCTTTCTTTGGCTTTAACCTTGCCTCTAAGGATCTAGTCATACTGCTCTGGAATTTCTGTAGCCTTGTAGCATGCGGACACACTTTACGCATAGACACTTACAGCAAGAGTTTTGGGTCTCCCTACAAAGTCTGCCCTTAGTATTTTTGTCTCACAGCAGGAAGACTGATTAATTTCACACAAGCCTCAGTTTCTCTGTATGTAAGCAAAGACATTGGACAAGAATTTCTCATCAAGCAGCTGGAGAAGAAACAGTTCGGAGAGATGGTAGCAGCTATCATCTGGAGTTCAATAGATTTCAGTGATGAGTTTATCTTGGAATATTGCTGGATGAAAGTATAATTTGTAATGGCAGAACTCAGATTATTTAATTTAAAAATTTACCTTTCTTTTAGTGGTCTTCTGGAGACAGGGTCTTGCTATGTAGTCCCTCCTGGCTTTGAACCCACTATGTAGCCAAGGCTGGTCTCGATCTTGTGGTGATCCACCTCCCTCAGCCTCTCAGGTGATAGGATTACAGTCATACACTACTATGCCCTGCAAAAAATTCACCTCAAATAAGGTGTTTCTTTAAAACAGCAATCACACCAAGCAGGATAGAATATAATGGTGGTTCAGATTCAAAATGTGGTAATTCTTTATCAATTTCCCTTGAGAGTAGTAGCTATATAAAGAGAAATATAATCGATGGTTGGCTCATTTTTGTTCTCTCCTGTAAACATGATATGGATGCTGGCCTTTAACAACTGTGTTTAACTAGCTCAAAGCAAGTGGCAATAATGGAGTCATTTTTAAAGTAGAGTGTTAGAGGATAAATCAATGGGATTGAAAATAATTGAAAAAGTTATTGCTTAAGACCAGACTAGATATTTTAGTTACTTTAATGATGTGATGGGCAATAAAACTTACTGGAAAAATCGACAGTGAAATGGTGTTGCTGTGGGTTTTCTTTTCTTTTTTGGGGCGTAGTCTTGGGGATAGCTGCTATGAAGAAGGCCTTTCATCTGGAATTCCTCAGTAGCAAATCCCTCCTCAGTATCTCCAGATGTGTGTGTGTGTGTGTGTGTGTGTGTGTGTGTGTTTGATGGGGCATTGGGAGAGGTTGAGAGGGTTTAGTTATGTGGCACATGATGGAGAAAGTTGTTATGATTTTATGTTCAGAGTTAAATGTGTGGTGAAACTCCAAGAGTCTGAGCCTCCAAGGCTCTCCACACTAGGGGCAGTGTCCACTCTGTGCAATGTGAGCTGCCGTGACTGTCTTAACATAGACTCTCCTTCCAGGGTCTTCTTCCTTTATTTAAAAGAATCCACACATGCTTAATCTAACTTTAAAAAAATCTGGGCATGAGTAATTCCAAGCTCCCCTTACCAGTTGTTTCATCAAAGAAGAATCAGCTTTGAGGTCAGCATTTGATAGGCAAAGATGGAAAGTACAGTGGAATCATCAAAACCATCAGTAGGTTTAAAACCAATGTCCTACAGCCTTATTCACAATAGCAAAGGCATGGAACCAGCAGAGGAGCCCACTGATGGATGTACGGGAAAAGAAGAGGATGTGGTATATATGCCAAGTGAATGGAACTGGGGAAATGACATTAAGTAAAATACACCTGACATAGGAAGCCAAGTATGGCATACTTTCTTTCATATGTGGAAGTTAAGGAAAAATTGGTCTGAATGTAGAATAGTGGTTACCTGGGACTGGGAAGGGTAGAGGGCAGAGGGAATAGAAAGAGATTGGATAATGGGTACCAAAACACGAATAGAAAGCATAGGTTCTGGTGTTCCTCAGCACAGACTATTATTCATAGGAAACTATTAATATACTTTAGGAAGATCTAGAAGGAAGAAGCTTGAGAGCTCCAAATATAAAGAAATGATAAGGAGATGGAAATGTTCATTATTCTGACCTGACCAGTGCATGCTGTATGCATATGTTGAAATATTAAACGTACCTGATTTTTATGTACAATTATTACATGCTAATAAAAATTAAAAATAAATTCCCGTACTTGGCCCTACCCCTGGAGAGTCTGATGGAATAAAATGTGTGCAGCCCTCTGGATTTTAAATGTTCTACAGATACAACTCATGTGTCCATCAATAAGAGTCTAGATACACAGGATGTAGTTTATCCACACAGTAGGAAAGCTAACAACTTAACAATTTAAAATAAAAAGTTGTCAATTTATGAAGTAGCTTGGGTGAGGCTTCCAGTTTTCAAATGAAAAAAGCTGGTAACCAAAGAACATACAGTGTCAAATTTTTATGAAGTTCAAAAGAACACAAAAGTGTTACATAGTGTTAGAAATCAAAATTATAGTTTCTACTGAGTGGGAGGAGGGAAATTGACAATCTAAGGGGCACAGGGACATTTTGTGGGGGTGACAAAAATGCTTTGTATGTTTTTCTTGTGATGGTCTATGTAGATGCACATAATTTCAAAACTTAACAAAATGAAACCTTTTTCTTTTTAAACACTCCCCACCCCCAGTGCTGGGGAGCAAACCTAAGGTCTCACTGGAGTACACTAGGCAAGTACTCTACCACTGAGGCACATAACCAGTCCAATAAACTGAATCCTTAAATGATGTGAAGTTAATGTATACGGTCCATACATTATTTATTCATTGTGAGAGGATCTCACTATGCTGCTCAGACTACTCTTGAACTCCTAAGATCAAGTGCTCCTGAGAAGCCAGAACAACAGGCCACCATATCTTGACACTGACTTATCCCTCACTTAAATAAGCAGCCCAACTTCCTTTGGTGTGAGTCTTACTCTTGTGCTCACATCCAAGCTTGGGGGCCTCCACAGGAATGAGGGGCCTACCCCAGCTCAGCCCAGCCACAGTCTCAAGACTGGAATATTTTTGCATTCCCTACTTTTATCACATACTCCTCCATTTTCATTTATCTCTCAGAATTCCTCCCACCCTTTTTGTCTTTTGTGTAATAAAACCTCAGGGAACTCAGCATACCACAAGCAGCTCAATAATGACTCTATAAGTCTCTAGAACAGTGTCCCTGCCCTTTTTTTTTTGTACCAGCAGCCACATGCATATTCCTCCAAGGAACAGCCTCTCTGCTGGGTCACTTAAAAGCACCTCATGTTTGAGAGCCTACTGTGTGCCACACTATATTGACTCTTTCATCAAGATTTTCGTTTTTTACAAAAACCCTGATATTATCCAAGGAAATGGATATTTTCCTGTTCTCCATCTTCCAGATTAGTAATCATTAAGGGATGACAGGTAATTGCCCAGAGGTTATTTCTTAGTTTGGTTGATTGACACAACAAAATATTATAAACCGGGTACTTGATAAATCACAGAAGTTTATTTCTCACAGTTTGGGAGGCTGAAAGCCCAAGATCAAGGCGAGGTAGAGTTAATTTTGGTGAGGCTGAGTGCTGGTGCATGGGTGGCAACTTCTTGCTGGAGCCAGAGAAGAGAGGGAAGGAGCTAGATAGGGCTCTGATGACTCTTTTGCAAGGGTATGAATCCCCTTCAGGCCTCAAGACCTAATCACTCCACAAAGGTCCCTACTCAATACATTGTCTTGTATGGGCATTGGGCAGGGGTTAAGATTTTAACCTAGGAACGAGGGCTCCAATCCTTCTGATCACAGCAATGATATCATGCTGACAAGTGGAGCAGTCAGGGTTGGAACAATGATTACAAAGCTTCTTAAAATTTAAGACATGTTCTTTCCAGGGCTTGGAGGGTGAAAGGGAAGACAGGCATGTGCTGGTCTCTCCCTTGGCAAGGAAACCAGCCAGTTCCAGATTCTCTTGCTTACCCCTTCAAATAGCTTAGAAATGGTAACCTCAGGGTGACTTTTGTTTGGCACAACTTGGCAGACAAGAAGGAAGCAAGTGGGTAATGTAGATGTCGTTGCTTTTAGGCTTCTGGCTCTCTGAGATCAGAAGAGTGGGTTCCCGTATGGGGGTGGTGAGGCACAGGAGAAGCAGCCGAGCAGACTCTCTGTGCGGGTGTGTGCGTGTCGGCGCGCCTGTGCTTGGAGGGAAGATCGGCGTACCCAGCGCGAGGCACTGGGGAGGAGGAAGCGGCCGCCGAGATCTGAATAATTGATTCTGCAACCGCACCAGAAGCCCGGGAGCGGGCGGAGAGCGTGGTTCCAGCACCACGGACAGCGGCGCGCTACCGCAGCGCCCTACTCCCCAGTCAGACACCTAACTCGGCCTCGTTCATCGCTCTGCGCTCCGGCAACCGGTGACTGCGCTCCGCGCCGCCGCCTGGGGACTGCGGGGTCTGCCTCAGCCCGCCTCCAGGGAGGGCAGCTGCGGGCGGAAGACGATTTTGCCTGCCGGAGCTCCAAGCGTTTTTGGCTTGCGTGGGGGCTGCTGCGTCCTGCTGGCTAAGAACAAGTGCCTAAGTTGGCTTGGTGGGCGCCTTTCCTTCCTCTTCCTCTTCTTCGGGGGCGACGGCGTCAGAAGCACGCACCAGGGACCTCTTGTCAGTGCCGTGAGCCAGGGCAGCCGGGCGCTCGCTGGACTCCCGCCGGCAAGTGGGGAACCGAACGCTCAGCGCAGAGCTGGCCCCGCAGCTAAGGGCCCAGAGGGAGCTGCCTTCTCCCGCCCGCGCCTCTCTCGGCCGGGGACCGCGGGGATCCCCGGCCACACGCGCGCGCGCGCTCCCACACTCACACTCGCACACACGCACACTCGCCCTCACACACGCCAGCCTGAAGCGGGGCTGCGGTGAGGGCTCCTGGGCGCGCTCAGAGGACCCAGCAGCTGCCATCCGGAGTGTGGCAGGAGGCTGAGCTAAGCTGCTGGAGAGACTCGGAGAGCTTGGCTGGAGCATGGGGCCGGGTGAGCGCTGAGAGTCACGGCCGCAGCCATCAGCCCTGGAGATGACCAGGAGCGGCCACCGCTGAGAACTATGTGGAGGGAGGCTGCGGTGAGTGGTGGCGCGGGGCGCGAAACCCGGGAGGGCCCCTAGGGAAAGGGAAGGCGGGAGGCCTGGGTAGGAGGGGGTGGCAGGACCGACAGAGGGTCGCTACGTGGGAGTGATCGCACCTCCCTCGGGATCCGGGACCGCAGGAGCCCGAGTCCTTCCCTCCCCCTCTCCTCCTGCCAGCTCGTCGCAAACTCAGCCAGCGCCCCCTCCTTCCCTCCTCTTTCTCTCCCTACCCCCCTCGTTCAGCAGCTCCCGGTCGCAAAACTCCCAGCAGCCGGCGCCGGGGAGGTGGTAGGGGGTGAGGGTGGAGGTGCCCAGTTAGCTTCTCGTGGGTGGCCAGCGCGGGGCTCCCATTCTCCTATGCGCCCCTGAGCAGAGCTCGGGTTATCCGCCACAGGGACTGAGGATCCGCACCGAGGGCGTCTGGGCACGGAGCTCAGCTCCCCCCCTATGGTCGAGTCCTCAGGCGCATAGGGGGGCTGTGAGCACTGCAGACTGCAGCCTTCCCCCACCCCCTTTCCCCGTGCCGGTGGGCTGACCCTGCCATTCCATCTGTCCCCGCCTTACTAGAGCCCTGCTGCAGAGCCTCCGGCTGGGATAGCCGCCCCCCGTGGGGGCGATGCGGACAGCGCGGGACAGCCAGGGGAGTGCGCGGGGGCCGCACCATGCGCGAACCCGCTAAACCCGGTGGCTGCTGAGGCGGCCGAGATGCTCGTGCGCGCAGCGCGCCCCACTGCATCCTCGACCTTCTCTGGCTACAGGTACGTCCCAGCAGGAGATTGTAGCTTGGTGAGCTTGGGAAGAGAGAGACTCGATCTGAGGGAGAGCGGGAGAGGGATGGGGAGAGAGAGGAAGCGAGAAAGCGGGAGAGGGAGACCCGTGGTGAGGTTCAGGAGAAGCACCAGGGGGCGCTGCGGCTCCGCTCACCCAAAGAATACCAAGGCCCGCGCGAGTTCGCCCCAACTTCCTCCGGCTCCAACAGCGCCCGGCGAGAGGGGCGCGCGCCTGTACACGCGTGCACGACCATGCTGATATTTGCAGGCAAGAGCGGCAGCACGCTTGGCGCCGTACAGTTGTGTGCAGCGCTTGAGGACGTGTGAGGACTCCGAACGACTCTGAGCTTCTCCACGGTGCCCTGCGGAAGTGCGCAGAAAAGCGCGCGTGTCTGAGAGCGTGTGCAGCTTACTGCCCACGTGCAACTAAGATGGAGCAACAGGGTTCGAAGTGGAAGGGTTAGGGAGGGGCTATACAGTCTGTATTTGTCTGAGAGCTTCTTTGGAGCCTACCTTTCTCCCCACGCACGTTCTTTGCCAGCTCCCACGCTCTGGCCCGCAGGGGGACGCGCCTACCCTTCAGAATCCTGCAATGCACACGGCGCGTCCGCGAGAGGGTGTGTGTGCACGCGCGTGAGTGCACCTGAGTGTGTAGGGGGCGGGTCCTGGGGCCACTTGCAGGTGAGTGAAAACCTTTTCAAGGCCCCTCCAAGAGAAGTGGGGCGGGGCGCGAGTTAACCTAGACACCCCTGAGCCCGGACCCCCATTCAAGCATGCTCACTTCCAAGCGCTCCGGGGTGTGTGTGTGGGTGCCCTGCAGGAGAAACGCGAGGTCTGCACAGTTGCCAGGCGTAGAGCAAGGTCTGGGGCGCACCAGGCCAGCTGGCAGGGGGTGAGGTCAGTTACCTACCTCAGTAAGCAAGTAGGCTGCGGTGTGCGGGTGCCGCCTCCGCACACTGGGGCTGGTCTGTAGTTCACTCCGCGTGAGCAGGGGGCGGGGTCTGTAACTTGTTCCGCACTGCTTTGAGGGGGAAAAGGGGAGGATAGAAGGTTAACTCCTCGCAGCCCAGGGCTGGGTGGGGTCCATGGCTCGCTTGGTGCTCCGGGTCTGTGGTTTGCAGCTAACTTGGGGAACGCAGTGGGGGAGGTGGGCAGAATCAGAATGGAGAAGCGGCTGGGGATAAGGGACCAGAAGGAGGCAGGATGTGAGAATGGGCTTGGGGACAGAGGTGGAGAATTTAGTGGGATTAGAGTTGTAGACGGAGTTGGAGATGGATCGTGGGATGCAGATGACGTCGGAGATGAGGAATGGGGAGAGTGACCAGCGCAGCGGGTGTTGGGGGTGGGCTTGGGACCCTCAAGGCGAGACGCAGGGTCAGTAATCCTTTTCCTGTGCGCCTCTTGTTCACGCTGCCCTGCCTCTCGCTCTCCACCTTGCAGGGACCGTAAGTGGCGACTATGGGAAGACTGGGCTATTGGACCTTGCTGGTGTTGCCGGCCCTACTGGTCTGGCGCGGTCCGGCGCGGTGCTCGGCGGCGGAAAAGGGTCCCCCGGCGCTGAACATTGCGGTGCTGCTGGGTCACAGTCACGACGTGACGGAGCGCGAACTTCGAAACTTGTGGGGTCCGGAGCAGGCAGCGGGGCTGCCCCTGGACGTGAACGTGGTAGCGCTGCTCATGAACCGCACTGACCCCAAGAGCCTCATCACGCACGTGTGTGACCTCATGTCTGGGGCGCGCATCCACGGCTTGGTGTTTGGGGACGACACTGACCAGGAGGCTGTGGCCCAGATGCTGGATTTTATCTCCTCGCAGACTTTCATCCCCATCTTGGGCATCCACGGGGGCGCATCCATGATCATGGCTGATAAGGTAAGGCTGGGAGGGGAGGGGCTGCTAGGATCCCAGAGAAGTTACTGCAGGTTCCTGGGCTCCCTGGCTTTTTTTTTTTTTTTTAACTGGGGATTGAACTCAGGGCCTTGTGCTTGCCGGTGAAGAGCTTATTCCACTGAGCCATCTCCCCGGCACCTCTCCCTGGCTTTTGACTTGATCTGGAGGTGCGAGGACTCCTCTGGGGCTCTAGTGAGAAGCAGGCCTCACCTGTCCAATGAGAAGCGAAAGGAAACACCTCTTGCCTCCATTCTGAAAGCAGAGTACTACACTCACCTACTTCAGTGTACCAGGAAGAATGTGGCAAGGGGTGGTGGCTGTGACAGCAGTTTGGAGATTTCCAAGGAGCTCAGCGGGGAGCCTGGGAGCACATGGGCTAATGTGGTTTAAATTCTTAAAATATCGATTTTACCTGATGCCTTGTGGGAAAAGTTTATATATTTCCTTCTTGTGGTAAGTGAGTAGAATAATTTTTAAAAATATTAAAGGTGAGTATTGTTGTGAGACAACATGTGAAGCTTTTAGATAAAGCACAACAAGGTAGAAAAATTTTCAGGTTTCCTGGACTTTGCAGAAAGGGGAACAGAGGATGGGGAGTCTAAGGAGCCTTGGGTTGGAGAAGCACAGGTTAAAGCCTTCCTGTAGGAGTGCAGGTGTATACCTCCAAGCCCAGAGCATGGAGGGCCTGACATTTTTCTTACACAGCCCTTGGGTGAATTGGCAGGGACTCCAAGACCACCAGGTGGAGGAGTTGACTCCCCAAGATGGATCTTGGTCTTTAAGTTGAGTTTGCAAATGAACAAAAGTGTCCTCAAATCTCTTGACGTGTGATGACAGGATAAGCCTTTTTGTGAATGTTTGCAGAGCCCTGGGTTAGAGAAAAGTGGGGAGAAATTGGAGGGCTTGAGGGCGATTTCTTGAGGGCCTGGTTGAGAACTGGGCTGAAGTGGAAGGTGGGAAGGAGGATCCAAGGATAAATAAAATGAGGAAAGAGGAAAAGGGGGGAAGGATTGAAGCTGTGTGTACACAGTAACTCCATAAAAACCCAGGAAAGATTTAGGGGTTTACAAGAGAAGGAAAGCATGAGTACACATGTGCCAGTCCCTACCTGGAGCCCTTCTTGAAGGGCATTCCTTAGATAGCAGGGTACATCCAAAGGGGGCATGCAGGCATCTGTGACATCATTTTCCTTTTGACACTCTCAAACTTCTTTTGTATTTATCAAGCCCTACTCTGGCTCTGCTCAGCACTTACCACCGACTCCTTTGGGACCTGTATTAATTCTTTTAGGTCTCTAGGGCTGCAGAACATTCAGCTGAAACACACAACTGATGCAGCATCTTATTAAACACTCATTTAAAATGGCCATCCACCTAGAATCCTGAAGAGTGGTTGAGAATTTTCTCTCAATTTTAGGGATCTCCCCCCTGTAACGAAGAGGAGGGAATTAGTTGAGCTCTGCCCCCAGCACATAGGCCATTTCAGGACTGGCCCTTCACATTTGCTGGAGCATCAGGTAACTTTCCAACGAAGTTAAGACCCTTGGCTAAGGTCATGGAGTAGGTGATAGAGTTAGATATCTGGGTTTCTGGTCCCAAGCTGTGAACTTACCTTCCACCAAATCAAACCTGTCCTTTAGCTTTGTCATGCCATCCTTAAGAGACATGAGAAATCCATCTCATATGGAGAAGCACAGTGCACACAGGGAGTCACAGTGTAGCGAGAGGAACCAGGCTTTGTATGAAGGTGTGAACATGAAGAAAAGAGTGATTCCCAGAAAGGATTGAGGGTGTGCTTTTGGGATATAAATACTGACATTAGTGCCTCTTCCCTTCTGAAATTTTGATTAAAGGAGCAACACCTAAAAAACAACCATAGTAAAGGTGAAACTTCTGGATCCATGAGGGGCCAGCACAACCCAGTAGAGAACAAAGTGAACTGGGGAAGCTGGCTTGAGGCCAGAAGGCCCGAGTGGCTTCCATCTCTCTTTCTTCCAAATCTGAGCTGGTGGTACGTGAAATAGGGTCTCACCTGCCAAGAAAGAGGCATTAAAAAGGATTTTTGAGAGCTGACAGAGTATAGGTGAAACCGTCCTTCATTTCTGTGGGATATAAATGCCTTATGGAGATGTGGGCAAAAATGTGACCCCATTTAAGAGTAAGAAAGAAGAAAGGAATCAGGAGATGGCAGGAGAAAGACAGGAAAGGACATGTTCAGAGAAGACAAGGTTACGTGGAGATCTGAAGTATGGAGAGGGGGAGAGAGAAGGAGCTCACTGACTCAAAAATGGTGAAAGGAACTCAGTCCCTCCATTGCTGTTGGTGTCATCTGAGTTGGTGTGATCGCCCCCACTGTGTGGCTTTGGTGGAGGGCAAGGCAGTGGGGGCATTACAGAAGTCAAAGCAGATGGTGTTGGAGGCATACACTGGGACCTATGTGTGGGATGGGCAGGTGGTACTGAGAGTAGCTGGTTTAAAGGGTGGTATTTTGAGAAACCAGATGTGTTTAAAAGGAAAGAAATGTCCAAAATGGGATCAACCTTTCCTTCCATTAGTGACACAATCATTTAGCAGGCATTTCTACCACCTGTCTGGTTTAGAGCTCAACACTCCAAAGAAGCAGTCATAGGATGCTGCCTGAAACTGCCTTGCATGGGTGTACCAGCAATGTTATGACCATGGGGTCTCAACCTCCCCAAATTGACAAGTACTTTTGGCCTCCCCCTAAGATGACTTTGACTTGATAAGCTGTCCTACAGCATCCCTGTATTATGTTAGGTCTGAATTGGCAGCACAATAATGCCCATATTGATAAGAAGAGTGGTTAGTTTGATTATCAGTGAAAGTGAATACACACACACTGTACTGTTCCATGGCCAATAAGACCCTTGAAGTAAAGAGCAAAGCCTTATCATGATTGGAATGGTGGTAGATGGCAGGATTTTGTAGTGATTTAGCTACTGACAGCGGTATTAATTTTTACTTGTCTTAGTGTGTGGTCTGGTCTTGTAATAAAACTGGTTAACACAATGCTTGCTGTAGTCAAAGTTCTAATCTTATCTGGGTCTGACCATTTTGGCTTGGTCCAACTAAAATAAATGCTGGCTTCAGTTATAGTCCCCAGTAAATCCAGTGAATGTCCTAGGCCTTGACGTTTCTGCTCAGGGTCCTGTGGACACCACCCACCTTCCATGCTGGAAGAGGCAAGGCTATGTCTACCCTCCAGAATCTCTTCTCTGGCTTTGCTTTATGTGTTAACTCCACACATGCCCCATCTCCTCTACTAAAGTGAAATTCCACTGAGGGCAAGATTTAAAAAAAATGTGTGCAAGTGTATAAGTGTATTTGAAGTAATGAGTACAGACACCTTAAAAAATGATGTAGTCTCATTTTAGAACACCTTAAAAAGTATATTAAGATTTTAAGAATAAAATGAAAATCTTGCTCCAAATCTCCCCAAGAGTAACCACAGCTGACATTTTGGTGTATTTCTTTCTAGGCTGTATTGAGTTACAAGCTGAGGATTGTATCATATATATGTTTTTGCTTATTGTACTTTGTGGGTTTGTGTAGCCAGAAGACTCAGGGTTTTCTTCAATTCTGGAAAAATTTTAGCGACATCTGTTGAATATTTTCTCTGCCACTATCTCTGTTCTTTCCTTCTGGAGACATATGAGAATAGTTTCTCAACTAATTCTCCATCAGTCCTAACTTAATTTTTTTTCCATTCTTTGTCTCTCTGGGCTTTGAGACAGTTTTTATTTTCCAAATTCCATATTCCTGTTAACTGCCTTGATTCATTTGTGGCTAGTCTATTGATTTGTTAATCTGTTGAGCTTTTAATTTCAACAATGATATATTTTATTCCTAAGGTTTAGAATTAGCACCCTTTCCTGTTTTTTTTTTTTTTTTTTT
>NDGM011056652.1:0-19071 GCA_002564305.1 Octomys mimax
TCTCTCTCTCTCTCGCTCTCTCCCTCTAAATAAATAAATAAATGTTTAAAAAAAAAAAAGAGAGGTGGTGTGGAGCACTTTGATTGGATCGATGAACACAAGCTCTCAATATCTACTTCATCTGACCAGTGGACTGCTAGAGATTCTAGGCAGGACATCAGAAAGCTGAGCCAGTGAACTGCATGGCTGCTAACAGCATTTTCAGGAGTGAAGGCTCTGTTTCCATCAGCTATGAGTAGATACATGATTCATTTTATTCAACCAAGGAGACCAGGAAAATATCAGTTGTTTCTACTCCAAAAAGTAGCACAGTTTAACTAAGTAGTTTTTTTTTCTGAATTATAAAATTATGTTTATTCTAAGAAGTAGACAGATAAAGGAAAGAGAAAAGGAATCCTCGGTAGATACTCCAAATATAATCTCTGGTTCACCTTGAGGTGAAATCTACACACTCCACCTTATGTCTTTTGGTCAGCAGATGCCTGTTGGTCCCTCTCATGCTTCACCATTTGCAAGGAGGAAAAACAAACTAATTACCTAGTGCTGAAACAAATACTTTGGTTTTGCTGTTCTCAAAATGTTCGTATCTGGGCAGTAGTTGCTAAGTTTGTTGCACATTCTGCTATTTCTCCTCAAATAAAAATAGGCTTGTTTCTAGCAACTGACCAGTGCTAGTAGATGCGCCCACTGTACTGCTTGGAGACCACTGGAAGCAAGTCCTCTGAGAGTGGTGGAGAGTGCTTTGAGTTAAATTAGGCAACGAAGACTAAAACACACATCATTCCCCCCGCCTCAAGATGTGGATAACCTACGATTAAATTGCTGTTCTAATGTTCAGAGTAGAAGTCTTTGTTTGAAACTGTCCCAAAACAACTTTTAAGATCTCTCTCCTTCCTGGTACATTACCATTTATCAGTTTTTTGTCTCAACGTTAGAATGAATTGCATATTGGATGATAATGTTTTTTCTGATTCTTGAAGACATGGGTAAATGGAGATACATTTGTATGGGTCAGTTTTGTCACTGTTGTGACAAGACATTTGTCACCCATTCAGGTAAAATGGAACTTTTCAAATACAAGTGAACTTGCCACTTCCTTCCCTTTCATTCCATCTGGACTGAAAGCCTGTTAGATGGTGGCACCCATAATAAGGTTGGTCTTTCTCCAACTTTCTCTCAGTTAGCTGATCTTCATGCCAGTCATCTTTAAAAACATCTCACAGACATAGCTAGAAATAATATGTTTTACTAGTCTGTGAAGCAGTTTAATCCAGTAAATTTAACAGTCATGTTTAATGGTCAGTTTATATATACACAAATATTTGATTAAACAAAGGGCAAATATATATATATATATATATATATATATATATATATATTCCTGCTGAATTCTGTATTTTTCCCATTTCTCACTAAATATATGTAATTTTATTTTCAAAGTTAAGAATAGAGCAATATTTTTGGCAAGTCCCCTTCTCACCTTCATGTTGAATTAATTTATCTAAAAAGTACATCTGAAACAAATACAACATAGAAGATAACCGTCTAAAGACCGTATTTCGTGATGCACTGTTTCTGAACATGACACCTCCCCAGCATTCCCCACTGCTCCTCCTGGCCAGAGTACCTCCATGTGGAAGGGTTCCACAAATCCTGAGTTGCAGAAGTGTTTATCCCAAAGTGTGTGTGCGTATAATGATATTAGTGATTGCTATTCACCTTTGTCTGCATAGCAGGTTAAGTGTATTCTTCACCATAGAGTACCGAGATGATACGGGCATGTCTTCTGCATTTTGTGTATTTATTGTTTGTGATCATCTAGTATTTTCAGGAATAAGTGAACAGATGAATGAATACTACCAACCAAAATGAATACTTGGTTGTTAGCTTAACTCTGCCCTTAAAATTATGCATGATGATTTGTTTGTTATATGCATTTTATTTTATTTTTTTGGTGGAACTAGGGATTGAACTCAGGGCCTTGTGCTTGCTAGGCAAGCACTTATTCTACTGAGCTATCTCCCCGGCCCCCATTTTATTAAATATTTGAGCTATATATATATGATTCGTTTTTACTGGTACACTATCAGGTTTACCATTATTATGTGTTATGTTAGAAAAAAGAAACCTGAGATATACTTTCCCAAGCTTGCTCTTCAAATAAGTAGAAGACTAGAGATTTAAATATAGGATAGTCTAATTCTTCCATGATTCACTGGTCATCTGAGTATCATATGAGGGTATCTTCTATCTTTATAATGAAAGCATATGTATGAGTTCCAGAGGTCTTTTGACTAGGATATACCATTCAGAGACAGCTGGAGTAAATTTCCCAAAGTACATTGTCCCACTTATTCCAAGCTGGAAGGTCCCTTGAGTCTATAAAAAAGTTAAAATTTCATCATCTTTGTTATTTTTTTCTATTTTCCCTGGTATAAATATGAAGCTTGTACGTTACGTCTTTTTGTAGTGCATACCTGTCTCTGATCACCTGTGCTGTTTTTCCTGTAGTGTCTCCAGCAGTGTAGAGACAGAGTCTGGTCATCTGGGGAACTCGAAGCTGCCATCACTTGGAGCCTCCCTTCATGGTCTCATGCTGTGCTCTATCTCAAGTGGTCCTTGCTGTTTCAGAACTAAGTGGTCTAAGTGTACAGTTTCAACAGTAAGGCCTCTTACATGGAGCTGGTGTTGTTATACTATAAGTGACATGAATTCCTTTGGGCAAAGATCATATGTATGTTGATACACAAACTAATAATAATAAAATATGCTTTATAAGCTAAATTATCACCTCATGTAAAATTAGTAACAAGCATTTCTGACCTAACCTTTATTGCCTGAGAACTCACTAATGGGAGTCAGCCCTCTTGGCCGTTAGAAGATCAGGGGAGATAACAGAACTAACAGAGATATGTGCTATGCTAGCCATATAGCAGATTCTATTTTATTTAGCCTTTCAAAAGAAGAAACTGAAATTATAGATAAGATAAAATTGAAAGGAATAACAAAACTTACCTAGATCATAAGTGATTGTAACCAATAGATCTGAATTTTTAAAAACCCTGAAAACATTGATTCAATGAAATGATAGTGTACCTATCCAGTATCTCTTGCCATTCTTGTAGCTGCACCTATGATGTGGATAAGTATCTGGCAAGTGCCCATGTCTTAAAGACTTGGTGCCATGTGGAGGTGGCAGAAGGCATTAGAAGATGAGACCTAGTAGAAAGTCTTAATGTCAATGGGTGTGACCTCCAATTGGATTGTGGGACTCTAGTCTATTTTATTTTTTATTAACTTCCTGGCACCACAAGATAAGTGGCTTTCTCTGCTGTGTGCTCCCTGGCATGTTCCATTGCCTAACCAGCAGGGACACAAGACCACAAGATCACTGTACCCTCCAAAACTGAGTCAAAATTTTTAGTTGATTATCTCAGGTATTCTGTCAGAGTAACAGATAGCTGACTAACAGATAAACAGCAAACTGTAGACTAGCTAATTGATTAAAATTTTATTTTTCACAGTTTTAAAGACTGATATGTTCAGGACCAATGCACTTGCCCTGAGGAGCCTTGCTGTGTGCTATCCAGACAGTGCCATTTGTGCTGATTTGGAAATGAATTACTGTACTAGAAACTGACACCGTCCTCCAGTGAAAGAGGACAAAAAATGCTATGATCTCACAGCCAAGTAGGACGAACTCACTCCCTTAGGCTTCCATAGAGGCCCTGATCCTGTCCATTAGGGCACTGCTCTCTGCTCTGATCACCTTCTGAAGTCGTTGCCTCTTCACTCAGCTGCATTTGGGATAAACTTTCAACATGGATTATGTGGTGACACAATATTTGAGCACAGCAATCTGTCAGTTTTCAAAAGGCAAAAAAAAAAAAAAAAAATCTGCCATATGGGAAATCAGACCACTTTAGTTAGAATTAAGTATATGTGCATAGGAAAATTAACCTCTCTGAAACTTACCATCTATGAAATATAGGTAAATAATTATAAGTGCTACATTAAAGTTTTATAAGGATTAAGTAAATAGTTGGGTGCCTATTACTTAAAATGATATTAATGCACATTATTTTACCTATATTTCTGACTATTGTTGCTAGAAAGTAGGCTGTAACAATAAGAGCTACTGTAACTAAACTAAGATTTTTAAGTCTAGCGAGAGAGACATTAGTATAAACTTCATAAGACGTTGTGGGAAGTGAAGTACAACCTTGCGCAGTGCTAGCAGCAGTGCCTACAACAGTGCCCCGGAACTTGTAAATGAGAGTTTATGCAGTGCAAGTGCGGGTAGGAATTATGCATGGAAGGTTTGGGAGACAGGGCATTCATTGTGGGATATCTAAGGGTACAACCCTTTATTTGAAGAAATACTCCTGCTTCTGATTTACTGTCAGCTAGGATCTTTGCATTTACTTAGAATACTGACCTTTCATTCCATACAGAAACAGAAACATCGTGTCCTTTAAGAGATGTGGCCATGGCTTTGTTCTGAGGTGCTAAGTGTGGAAACCTAATCCTTCCTGCAGAGTGATTGCTAATAGTCAAGTGGGGAGGGCAGGAAAGAGCCAGTACACCCAAGAAGAGATGTGCACTCTGAGAGGAAGACAATGATCACACAGGAGAAATCTTCAGAAGAGGGACAGAGAGGTGAAGGGTTGACCATAAGGATGGGTGAGTGAGGAGGGAGAGACTCAGGCCCCACAGTGAACTACTGCTCAGAGCAGAAGTTAATGCAGGGTGGACACCCGTCATCATAACGGCAGTTTAGACATGAACTGGTTCATTAGAAGCAGATGCCGAAGGGGCCGGGGAGATGACTCAGTAGGATAAGCGCTTGACTGACAAATGCAAGGATCTGAGTTCAATACCTGGTTCTGGGGAGATGGCTCCGTGGAATAAGCACTTGCGTGGCAAGCGCAAGGGCCTGAGTTCAATTCCTGGTTCTGGAAAAAAAAAAAAAAAAGCAGATGCCGAGCAGGTAGCTGCAGCAGGTGCCTGCTGGTGGTTTTCAGCCGAGGACTCCAGAGTGCTGTATATATTACCGTAGGTAACTCCTCGTCACATTGCTAGTTCATTTTTACCTTTTCTAAGTGAACACTTTAGGCAGACTGATTTCCTTTTTTTCTTCCCCTCTGAAATAGGGGTGCTCTTTAGCACTTTTACCCTTTGAAAATATAAAATCACTCAAGGGCTTTCATATTTTCAAAGGGCAGAAGCAACTTTAGTGAAAGAGAAGAGTGCAAAAAGCTGACTGATCTTTTTTTTTTAAAGTGCTATAATGAAAACATGTATAAGCCATATCCTCAGGGCCTGTGTGTGTGTGTGTGTGTGTGTGTGTGTGTGTGTGTGTGAATGCAGTAAAAAGGAAGATGAGGTGCTGAGGGCAAGGGGGCAAGGACAGGTGCATATTCAGAAAGAACGCTGCTCCTATGTTGCCAAGAATTTACCTATTTTTACTCTACTAACTCACCGGAGAAGGAACAGTCCATATTGTTTTTCCCTAGGCTCTTGTAGGTTGCAAATAAGAAGTTCCCCTCAAGATTTTAATTGAGAGAATAGATACTTTCTGCTTGAGCACTGGTTTGCCAAGTCTCTGACTCCTTAGAATAAAATCCTTCCCATCAGGGACTTGTCAGTGTTGCTCTGAGTGAAGTTAGCCTTCGGAGTGACAGGTACAGTTATGGTCCCTTGGAAATGCTGGGAGAATGGTTCACCTGTCAGGTGAGAAACAAATAACTGAGCCACCAGCCAAGCCCATTATCTCAGCCTGGCACCGACCTCACTGTGCAGCAGGCACCTCTGGAGCACTCCATCATTCAAAAGAAGCATATTTTACCAAATGAGGTGCTTACTCCGAGGACCTGTGGAAGTAACCTACTAACTCAGGCTGGGATGACAGTACCGGAGGATGACATTCTGTGGGAAGCAGGCTGCTTGCTGCCTCCTTAGAGCACTAGCAAGGCAGTGTTTAGAAGAAGGGTTTTAAGTCATTAAGTATAAATTTGGACAATAGCGTCTGGAGGTTTTGGCAGCTGGGATTCCTAAATGCCATTTGCCAGCGATTTTATCTTCTTCTGTGGACGGCACTGGTTATAACATTCGCACGTTGGCAGAGGCTTCTCCAGCCCCTCTGCAAAGAAAATGCCCAGAATATTACTAGTCTTGTCCTTCATGGATTGGATGGGGGTTTCTCAGAATCGCACACAATGCAGATTATATTTTGCGATTCAGTGCTATCAATGTCCCCACCTCCTTTGTCTTTCTGTTCTTTCTGTGGTATAAGGATAGCCTAGTGCCTCACCTGGGTGGAGATGCTAGGCAGCTGCTCTCCTCCTGACCTGTATCTTCAGAGACCCTTTATTTCTTTGTGCTGCTACGGACAGGCAGGATCTCTTGAGTGATAGAGTTGTACTCTTCCTTGAGTTTACTGCAGAGAAACGATTAATTGGGAAGCTGCGTAAGCATTTATGGTGTTGCTTCCGATGGACTCACTCATCAAAGGGCCACTTAAAATTCATGCACAGTCACAACTGAGAGGGAATACCTAAGACTCATAAATAAGGCAAACCTATCTTAATTTATTGCTGGTACCTTCTATACCCACATTGAGCTATTCAGAACCCTGCACAATTGATGTTTCTTTCCTCCAGTTATTTCAGTAAAAAATGAACTGTATTTTATGCCACACAAGCATACTAATAAACCAGTGTTTTGCTGCTTATAAAGGCAAACTGTCACCTGTTAAAATATGTAACTGTCATAGAAAGATAAAAAAGGATCATTTAATAATGATGAACAATGTGCATGTGGCATAAATAGAATCTGAAAGGTAAACAGCAGTTTATTATCTTGGAGTCAGCCAGAGTGTTGCTCTATGGAGGATGCCAGGGCTCTTCTCTCATGCTTCTCTTTGAGGAGTGTAGTGCAGCTTCAAACTGTGTGTGTGTGTGTGTGTGTGTGTGTGTGTGTGTGTTACACAGAAGGTCATAACTGCTTTAGAATAGGAACTGTTGTTCTATAGTAGAAAAAGTGCTTTTCAGGCATACCTTTTTAACTCTGAGGAGAACAGTATAAGTGCTTTATTTTGTTTTCTAGATTTTTATAATTGGGAATATATAGTTCTACTTTTTTAGCAAGTTTGGGAAAGAGATTGTTTTTAATTAAGCTTTTCATCTCCTTTTTTACTGTTTAAAGCTAGAGACATCTCTCGCAAGAATATGTCTGATGCTACAGCCAGATTTGGAAAAAGTAAAAATGGATTGTAGTGGCTGTTTGAGCTTCTCAGTCTGTGTTGAGCTTTAAGAATAACAACTCCAGGAGACAGCAGGGAACTTTCTTTGTGATGTGAAAGGATGATGCTGGGCGGTGAGACAGTGTTACCTCTGTGTACCGACACCTGAAGTATGAAGTCCTGGGAGGGCTCTGGTGCAAGTAATAAGAGGATGATGAAAATTTATTCATGGATTTAAAAAATCAATTATGGTGTTTTAAACAGCAGAGAGTTAAAATCCAGAAGTGTCATCATGACACATGTTTCTTTTCCTTCAGTGTCATTTCTCCCATTTCCACTTGGTGTAGATTTACATGGATCAGTATCTTGGAAACTAGAGTTATGCTTAGAAAAATCAATATTTAATGTTTTTAAGACAGCATGAATATTTGCCCAATAGCATCCTGGCTTCTTACATATTTAGCCTTTTATGTTAGGTTCAATTTGAAATGTATTGAAAGCTTTCCTAACTGAGAACATCCATATCAGCATCAAACTATGACAACAACAAATATTTGAAGCATAAATTTAAAGCACTGTATTCAGTGGGAAAGAGGCTTTCACCCAAACCTGGGAAACAAGACTGTCTTGACGGAATTAAGAAGAGCTTCGTACATTAGCCAGAGAGAACCAGTGCCTGGGATGTACATTCCATCAGTTTGGATCTCACATTCACTATATATTAAAAAGTTAGCTATTTCCCAATGGGACTCTGTGAATTTTCAGTGTCTAGAAGGATGCTTAAAATAGTTGTGTTTAGCAAAGTAATTTACAGACAAATAAGATCACTTTGTGAATTCAAAGCGGAATTCTTAAGGACTAGGTACTTGAGCAGCACCTACCTTCCTTTGTCAGATTTCTATCCTTGTGATGAAACACTTGAGAAACCTTAGAGGCAGAGTGATTTTGGCACATAGTTTTGATCCATGATGGCTGAGGTCTAGAGTAATGGATAATCAGTGTGACAGAGAAGAGCTGCTTTGTTCACCATGGCCAGAAAGCAAAGAGAGGAGCGGAGGTCCCAATATCCCTCTCCAGGTATAACCCCACATACCTACTTTCTCCTGCTGGGCCTTACTGCTGAAGGGCCTTGCCACTTCCAGTAGTCCCACAGATTGTGGGCTAATATTTAAGCAATATACATCCATATGATAGCTCTTCTTACGTCTATAGACCAAATTATCTAAATCTATCTCTAAAACCCTCATGTTATTTTATTTTTTCTTCAAAGTCAAAAGTAGTTTTTTGTTGCCTTTTATTGAACAGACTCACTGTGTATTTTGAGCCAAATCTGTCATTCCATTTTCACATTGTCTTCCTTCCCTTACTATTGTCTTCCATGTGCTTTCCTTGTGAGGCTCAGAACCCCAGCATGGGCTTTTCATAGTTCTGCACCATTACATATGTGTTTTTCTGAGATACAAAGTCGCATCACCATTCTGTATGGCTAAAAGACTTCTGAAGCCTACTTGGAAGGTGTGTTCCACTGTACATTTTTCTGATCACATCAGTAAGCAGAATGGATCACTTTTCTCCAGAGTAGGCACTTAAAATACATTTTTGGTATGATAATAATTTTCCTATTTCTATTCCATCATACTCAGTTTTAGGTCACTGTGTTTACTCATTTGTGTGAATCCTATTACATGTAAAAATGCTAGTGTAGATTTTTCATTCAACTTACAGGTATTGAAGATCTACATGTATAGATTCATGTGCAAACATTAAAACTCTAGGCTTTAGAAGACTATTTGAATAATAAGTCTTGCTAATAGTAGAGGAAATGAAAGAATACCAGCCAACCAAGTAATCTGTCTTTAGGAATTAGAATTAGGTGGTTGGTTGTTTCTAGTTCTTCCAACCCTCCGGGATAATTCTTGTTTCATCACTGATTTGCCTTGTGGATTGAGCAAATTTTGAAACTGACAAATTTCTTATTTGAAGAAAATGACAGTAAATAGTATCCATTTTTTACTACAATGGATATAAACTTCAGTAGTACAAAATTGCCCCGCAATTGTCAACAATTTTTTACTTTCTTGCTATAGTTAACGTCAGTATTTTAATAAACATCCTGGGATGGGGAGGAATAATTTACATTCTGGGATTGCCACAGCATCCATAGGTCACTCATGCTTGGTCCAGGCAAAAATGTCATTAAACAAAATCATGTGGTTTATAAGATAAAGGGGCACTATGGAGGATAAAAATATGGGCTCAAATACCTAGCCACAGAATTCAAAGTTCAGATTTGTAGCACAAGCTGGAGCTTATTGATGCATTGATCTATTTGCTCAGGCACTGCAGGTGTTGTATCTGCAGACAAATAGGTGGTAAAACAACCCACAGATCATCTAAGGGGGCCTTGCAGTGGGAGGCTCTTGAGGTGCACGAGCACAGTATATGTTTATGTGAAATAATTCACGGATATTAAAGATATAGAGAGTATTTTTGAATCATTGTCCATCTACCTACACCGAACTTTGTCCATTTTCTGACTTTTCATCTAGAACACAATAAAATGCATTAAGCTTGAATTGCATGTGAGATGAGAATTAATTCTGGCACCCACTCAGGCTACTGGCAGGGCCATCCTGTGGCACCCACAGTGTCTTGAGGAGAATAACATTCACCCAGCCCAGAGAGCATGCGGTGAACAGCCAAGTAGTGTCTTAACTACATGAGAACAGTGCATGGTTCATCCGTATTCCATCAAATGCACAATACAAATGTATATTCAGAGTTATCCTGATATGGCAAACATTGGTGAAAACAGAAGAGTGGGGGAGTTGTGCTTTTTCATGTTGCTGTGTGTAGTCTCTCCTCTATATAGGGAGGAAAAACAAATTGGGTTAAATTGGGTTTGCTAAGAAGTCAGCTAAATCATTTCAAAATGATCTTATTTGAGCTACACATATCAGTACATCCTACACATAATTTATGTTCAGGCTATTACTTAATGTTATTATGAAGCTTTTAACTAATCATGTTACCCTGCCCAGGTATGGAAGTAGAATGATTAGCAAAGCATCTTGTGGCACATATGTACTCTAGAGATTTTTAATCTTAGGAGCAGGCATTAGCAAACGTACTATACAAGAGAGAGATAGTAAAATACTAGGTTTTGTAGGCCATATGCTCTGTCTTATAGGTACTGATCTCTAGTGGGGAAGGGAGCTATGGATGATCCTTTGGTTAGTAAGTGGATGTCACTATGTTCCCAAAATATTTCATTTGTAAGAACAGACAGCAAACTAGATTTGACTTGCAGGCTGTTGCTCACTAACTCTGCATTTGAGCTCCATACGGAAGAGCTGTGTGAAGGATAAACTATCTGGGATAAGCACTGAGCTATCACAGGAATGTAGAAGGTATGAGTAGCAGTAGAGATGAGAAAGATGGCCCTGTGTGGGTGTTGTTGAACGTAGGCGGTGGGTATGCGAGGGTTTATGTTGAAGTCTATATATGTTGAAATGTTCCATAATAAAAAACTAGCTCCTAGGACATTAGATAACCTAATTCATTTTTCCTGAATGTTTAAAATCAGTGTTCAGTTTATTCACAAAACTTCCATACTCAAATAAAATCAAAAACAATTTCACTAAATTTGTTAATAAGTGCTTAGAAGCTTCTTTGAGGTTTATTTGTACAAAAGATAATTGCAAGAAGTTTATTTCTCTTGTTTGGATAAATGACTAAAATCATGAACAGCAAACCTTATGGCATGCAACTGAAGTATGTCCTTTTGCTGACAAATACTTTCAGGAAGCAGTAAAAGCTGTTGAAGTTTTAAGGAAAGAATGGTACTTGGAAAGTTTACCAAATGATTAGATATAAGTATAGGGATTTCAACATCACAGAGTTTATGCTAGTTGTTAGATTAAATTCCAGTAGTGGTATACAGTGTTGCTTCATATGCCATCTCAAATTTGGTTGTTACTGGTGTTTCAATACTCAGAGTTGGTAATATAAGATAGACATTTTATTATGCTATTGAATTTGGTAGATCAGGATTTTAGCAGGGCATGAAGAGAATGGTCTGTTCTTGCTCCAGGATATCTAGAGTCAGAGCAGGGAGGATCTGAATGCCTGAATGTGAAAAGAATGGTTGTTGCTGGAATCCAGGGGAATTGTCTTCCTCATCCTTGAAATTTCAGCCAGGGAGAGGCTCAGGTGGGGTGGTGAACAGAGGACCTTCATGGGCTTATTTGTGTAGAATAGTTTCCCACAGCGTTACAGAGGAAACATATCAAAGTTGAATTCCCTGGATAGTGAATGTTTAAAAAGATTTCAACAGAAGGCAGAACCAGATTAAAAAAAAAACACAGAATTTTAAGATCCAGGCCTGTCAGAGAGAGAGAGAGAGAGACAGACAGACAGACATACAGGCCTGGAAGTCCCATCTGCCATACTGTAATAAATTGAAAGTATCATAACCTAATGTAAATTGGCAGGAAGAAGACGTAGAACTTACCCTTAAATGAAAAGGTCAATGTATTAGGACCAAATATAAAAGTGCCACCAGGATTGAACTTTTTTTGGGGGGCCATTAATAGAATATGACAACAGAGAAGATAAATTTCAACTGCAAACAGTAAGCACATTGAAAGTACATTTGCTGATGGTGTTGCCATTTTGTTGAGGACTACAAAATAATTCCAGCATAAGGTTAATGAGAAACCACTTTATGTAAAGATTTTCTCTCCATCATTGATGATTTCAGTGTGAAAGCAATTTAGAACCTTTTTCCATGCAGGTATGAAGAGTAACATGTTGAATAAAAATAGCTAAACTCAAAAGTCAAGACTTTTAAATTATTGTTTAAAAATTATATTTTTTTGCTGAGCTAGTAAATGACTGTACATAGTTATTCTCTAGTTGTTTTAGCCAAATAACCTAAAGTATTATCAAATTTAAGTTGAATAAAATAATTGCTTTGAAAAAATATTGTTCCTACTTTCCTGACCTTTTGTGTGCCTGCAAGTATCACTAGAATTCTAACAAATAAGGTTTTTGAAAGTCTACCTTCAGTATTTTTCATCTTCATGAAAACATGCGCCATTTTCAAAATAAATCTTACAATGTAGAAAACATTTTAAAATTAAAAGTTTCAAAATAACTGCACTATTTTATGTGTTACCAAAATGTTGTTTTCTACAAACTTTCTTTTGTTCACTTAGAATATTTAGACACAGAATTTTATAAACCCACTCAAAAGTCTCCTAAATGATAGTCTTCAGTGGGTTTCAACTTATAGTCTCGTGAAAGTAATAAGGATGTGTGCTGAGAAGTGCACTAATTGATTTTTTATTGTGGTGACATCACAGAGTGTGTTTGCCCAAACCAAGATAGCAGTGAATCCAAGAAACAGATCTGTTTCATGTTTTTAATCCCAATTGGGTAGGGCAGTGCCAGGCACAAGTTATTACTATTTGCGCTCCTCCTATGCCATTATTAATTTCACCTCTGGTCTCTATGTAAAGCAC
The DNA here is from genome assembly GCA_002564305.1 of Octomys mimax. NCBI lineage: Eukaryota > Metazoa > Chordata > Mammalia > Rodentia > Octodontidae > Octomys > Octomys mimax. Next base: position 12,769 of record NDGM011056652.1, read on the forward strand.
TCTGGTTAGTTCTTAAGTGTACTATTTAATTCAGTCTGAGCAATAACTCAAAGATACAGGTTTTTTAAGTGATGGAAGTGATAAGGATTTTGTCATGAATCTAAGGTCACACAGATAATTGAAGGGAAAGGACAATGTTTTACCTAAAATTTCACGGTCAGTATAGCTTGGGTGTCGCTTTCTGATCAGCACCTCTTGAGAGGTCTTCAGAGGTCCCAAATGAGTTTGTAAGGCATGGAGTAAGATTAGGTCTCAGTCCTTTTTCTGTTAGTATAACACAATAATTGATGCACCATGATGTAGAAAGAAAGAAGGGCTTATTTAGCTTTCAGTTCAGTAGGTGTGAGAGCCTGGTGCTTTTTAGCTACATCACATGGCAGATGGCCTCGTGGTAGGAACATACCTGTGAATGAAAGTTTACAGGGTGAGACAAGAAGCCTGGAGCTGAGGCAGCAAATCATATTTTTTTAATAACCCAGTTCTGTGAGAACAAATCTAGTCCTGCAAGATCTGCTGTAGTCCCTTCAGGGTGGTGACCCAAGACCTGATCACCCTCTGGTAGGCTCCATCTCTAAAGGCTGCACCACCTCTCACTTGAGCCCCACTGCAGATGGAGTTTTGCGCACGCGGACCTCCTTGGACATGCTCAAGCCTCAATCTTCTGTTCTGTTTGACTATGCTGTTGAATGCTGCTCTTGTGAATAAAATGAGGAAATTGAGGAGGAAGAGTAAGAAATGAAGCAACCTGAGGTGAAAGTACTTTTTCCACCAGTCCCAGGATTTAATTCAGGTTCTGTCAGTCCAGAAATCTCCCTCTTTTCCTCATGTGTTTCCCATTTCATTTTGAGCAATCATCCACTAGATTCTTGAGTGTGGCTCGGTCAACTCATCATGAGGTTTTCAGCCTGTCGCTTCAGCTTTAGATGTTAAAATGGTGTGCAACGTTAGTAGTAGCTTGTGAAAGCTGGAGCTACTTTGAACTGTTGTGCAGGAAGTTCAGGTATTGCTGTACTTGCTACACTTAAATCACTGATTTAATTCAACAAATGACCACCTACTGTGGAATGGTTACCATTTGTACCAGAGGATGAGCTTTCTGAGCAACTCTGATTCTAATTATATCAGGTTCATTGTATTCTTATTTATTCGACTCTTGACTTTTTGAATAGCCTAAACCATAATAATATAACCTGCTTTCTTAGTTATTACAGCAAGTGGATAGACTATTCAGTTATAGTTGTGATTAGTGCAATATATTCTTTAAATTATAAGTAAAAAAATTATCCTGTTGGATTCTAAATCATAAAATCTAAGACAGAGCTTTCACTGTTCATTTACACTTTTATGAACCTCATAGCTTTGTGCAAGTTCTAGCAGATACCTGTTTCATGGCCATCTTAAAAGAGTAGCTCATAACATTCAATAAATTTATACATAGTCACTTCCAGTTGCAAACTTGCAACACTATGCTTGTGGCTGCAGTGAAGAATTGCTATTTATTTAACTTTTAATATTCAAATTTGCCCCTGTGATGCATTAGGGATATATTACAGTGTTATTGGGGATGATGTCCTGCCAATATTCATAAGCAGACAAGATCTGTTTGTGTGAGCTAAGTTTTAAAATATACTCATATCACACTGGTCATTACTGATATTTTAAGAGAAATTAATTACTGTTTACAATGCAGGAAAATAATCATCTTAAGAATATAGAAACTGAGTTGTAGAGATTTTTAAAAATTTGAGTATATTCCTTGAATGACAATGAATTGCTAGGTACTGGGGTAAGTTGGACAAAGGATTTTAATTGGAATTGATATGCATAAGAGAAATTGCATCTATAAGAATAGCTTTTTTGAAGTGACATAGCATTACTGTAGATGAGAATATCATTGCAGGCACAGTGAGGCTGGACTCTCTTTTTAGCTGCATGTTTAGCTGGGTCTTAGGTATACCATATGGCCAGTGTGCCCGCCTCTGAAATAAAACTTTGAAAGGCACAGCAGCTGTGGAATGGAATTAATGCTATGCTGATTTTGAATGTGAGGTTGAATTGCTAAGTGCTTATGCTGTTCTAAACAAAACTGAAAGATGATGTTTAAAAAATAAATATTACTTACAGTATGTTTCTGGGTGGCTGGCTGCAGAATGTTATGTTTTCTTCTAGTTTTCACTTTTCAACTTAAATGACTGTCACCGGATGGGTTCCCTGGGATGTGAACATTGAGCTGCTGTCTGGAGTACAAGTTCTTGGGGACCTGCCCTAGGAACCAGCCTGGGGCGGGCAGAGAAGAGCGCAGGTTCATCAGAGAAGCTGCAGCGCAGTGGCCTTGCAGCAGCAGCCTCAGGTGATGCCAGGGACACAGATTCAAGTGGTCTTTTAAAGTTGCTCCCTGTTGAGGCAGGAACTTGGGACTTAAAATGTGCTGCTTGGTCCTGCTGGATGACCAGGAGTCTGTGTCAGGAGACAAAGGGGACATGGGGACAAAGTGACTTTCAATGTGTCCGCCCAGTTCACCCGGAACTGGTTTCCAAATAGTGCACTGGGTACCCTGGGGCTCCTGAGTGGCTGCCTTGGGGTGCTCAGGCTTTAGCAAGTGCTCCTATCTTAAGGTGGCTTGTAGTTTCCCCAGTAGAGGGGTATCTTCTTTCAATAGAAGACATTATGTTTTAGATCTAAAATGTCCCCCCAAACCTCATGTATATGGGAGTTGATTATCATGGTGTGCTATACTCATTAGAAAATCTATTGCTGAATTCAGTAGATAAATGAGGTGTTAGGCAATAGGGCCCGATTTGAGGTAGGCTAAGGGAGTTGTGACCTGGAAGGTGTACTCTTGCCCCTGACTCTTCCTTCGCTGCTCTCTCTGTTTTCTGGCTGCTGTGGTTTGAGCCCCTTTTTCTTGGTACACCTTTCTGTGAGGCCATTCCTGCCTTGAAGTCAGCCATGCAGGGACAGAAGCTGTGAGTCGACAAATAACTCTCCTCCTTTCAGTTGTGGATGGTGTCTCAGTGACAGGAAGGAGACTTGGACAGGAGGCTTGGAATTATTGATGTGAGTAAGACAGGTGCTGTGTTAAATCAACATGAAACAGAAAATGAGGATTATTATATACATTCTTCCAAGGTATGCCAAGTTGTGTATTGCCCCATCGACACTATATTGTCAGGACATGCATATTTATTTATTTACCTTTTTTTTTTTTTTTTTTTTTTTTTTTACTTATTAAGTGCTAGGTTAGATACTTCTGTTAAAGAATGCTTGGAAAGTCTCCTTGAACTTAAACATTTGAGAAACTTTGGCTATAATACTTGTTGAGTAGGATGACTTAAAATTTTGGAGGCTAGTTGAGATCTGTCAGCTGCTAGTACCCAGCTCTGCCTGGAAAGTGTAAGGACCTGGGTTCGAACCCCAGTACTGCATGCCATGCCAGCCACTAAAACTGGGCATGGCAGTGCATGCCTGTAATCCCAGTGCTGGGGAGCTGAGACAGGAAGATCAAGCTGTGCCCAAGCTGTGTAGCAAGACCCTATACCAAATAAATAATTAAAAGGGTTTTTTTTTAAATTTTTTTTTTGGCAGAACTGGGGATTGAACTCAGGCCCTTGTGCTTGCCAGGCAAGCACTTATTCTATTGAGCCATCTCCCCAGCCCAAATAAAAGAATTTTTAAAAGCTGATTTCAGAATTAATTCCTCCACAGAGAAGTTAAAATCAGCAGAAATTCATCAGAATTTAATTTATTTTTAAAAGTTCACTTTTGTATCATAACCACCATAAGAGGCCAAGATAATGAAAGCTCTTGTCTCTTGACTGATATGTTGATTGGCTTATGTAAGTCCATTTGCTTTTCTGTTGCAAACTTGTGTTAGAAATCTTTTCCTGAGTGTCCACAGATCCTGAGAAAGTTAGTTAAATATAAATTTGACATCTTCCCCCATAAATTTTATTTATAATCCTGGGAGAAACACAGATTTACCCACCCAACACATTTCTTTTTGATATAGGTGTCCTAGTATCACTTTATACCTTTTATGGAATTTTTATATTAATACCAATTCATTTTTGGTTTTTTAATTCTCAGAAATGAGGACTTACATATCTACTTCAATTGACTGAGCATGATTACATCTTGAATATAGCTCATTTCAGCATTTGAGACTCAAATCTTGTCTCTGTAAAGTTCAGAAGAGCTTTCTGGTTACCAGATGGTATTTAAAGAGTGAAGTCTTTCCTTAGTCATCATAATATAGAGTTCTTCTTAGTACAGTATGAATACAAATTTTTAAAGACAAGGCAGTGGGAAAGACTATCAGGGTGAAAAGCCAAGAGTAAAATGGTTTCTTCAGATGATTTAGCAAATCTCTAGAGAAGGATTTATCTTAAGAACCCATTTCAGAATTTAAGCTTAGCAGCAATCAGGTCCTAAGGAAGCAAACTGTATTAGAGGGAAAATGATTTTTCTCCTGGGCTGAATTTGTAACATGTTTACCCAGGGAATACTGGATGAAGATCAGCACCTCTGGTTCACATCTGAGTGTGTGTGCGTGTGTGTTTGTGTGTGTGTGTGTGTGTGTGTGTGTGCGCGCGCGCGTACACATGTACGTGTCCAATTTAAATGATGAGGACCCTTGATTTATGCCTAGCATTTGTCTCTTCCTGGGGAGAACTTTCCAAGTGCACCGCCGTGCAATCTCATTTTGTCCTTTGGGGGCAGACTTTGTTAACAACATTACTCCCTTCCTTCATTTTTCCCCCGCCAACAGCTTTACCACTTATGTCTGCATGTGAAGTGTTGAAAATACTTTGCAATCACAGGGGATCATGGCCAGAGGACGTTTTAATAGGCAAATGACTTACTCTATGGAGTATTTTTAAATTTTATCAACTCTAAGCATCTATTTTTGTTAATGGAAAGGCTGCACTCTCCTCTCATTGCTCCTTTTGCCCTCTCCTTTGGCCCACTTTTCTCTTCATTCTGTGCCTCTGGCTCCTGTCTTTCCTACCAGACCTTTTCCTAAAGACCTAGGGTGGAAAAATTCTAATGTTTGGAATCAAAAACTCACAGAAAATGTGGCCACCTGCTATAAATAAATTAAGATGTCCTAATTTCAGGAAAAGTGTGTTGGGAAAACTAATTTCACAAATACAAATTAGTATCCTGACAAATTGATATGGCAGATACCACCTTCATACAGAAGCAACTGACTTGCCCCTTTTTCCTCTGTGTAACATTATAACTGAAAATGGCTATTCATTTCTTTTTTAAATTTTTCACAATTTAGTTCCATTAAATTATGCTTATGTAAATATCCTACATTTTGCATGGAGGCTGGGTGGTGATTCGAGTGGAAGTGTGGCCTGACAGTAGAGTGTGTGTGGAATCTGGTCTTCGCTGTTTTTTCTCTGAATGACCTAGAGATAATGCCTAAGCCACAGTTTCCTCAATTATAAAATGGGCATCATAAAACTTAGCTCTTAGAGTTGGATGTAGCAAGCATGAATAAAAGGCTGTTGCTTTGCCTCTAACTACATTTCATATTGATGCTTTAGGGTTTGCTTATATCTCTCTTTTCAAATGTGGTTTTATTTATCATTTAATTTTTGTCACTATACTGGTTCCTCTTAGAAACAAAGTGATTTAAAATTTTGAAGGGATATGGTGCATTTGGCTTGCGACTTAGGACAAGTCTCTTTTCGGACCCCATTTTTGTTTTGTTTTAGAAGAAAGGCAGTAGAGATATAAATCTTCTTTTTTAATATCTGACTAATGTTTTTGTTAATGATTTAAAGAAACTGAAGATAAAACATATGTTTTATCAGTAGATTTGTAAAGGTTTCAATATATGTCTATTAGTACTTTTAATAAATTTTTCAACTCTTTTGAATAAAAGTTTTTAACACAGGGGTTTATACTGACTTACCTAATAATAATGGAATAACAGCAGTGAACTGCCCTCTGAGAGTTAAATTGAATATTGACATATGATAGATCAAAGTTTAGATCTATGGAAGTTTTCTTTTTGCCTCTAAAGACAGAATTCCTGCTGGGTCAAAATCTTTGGCCAGAACCTGATTGATTGCATTAACACAGCTAATAAGAAAACCTGTTCAAGTGTCAGTCAGATTCCCAATGTAAGTAGGCATACAGTGATGTCAGTGGGGTGAGTGACTGCAGGCAGGAGCGCTCTGCAGGGGAGGGGGCTTGTGCCAGTGGCCTCCAAGCATTTTTTTATGGTTTTTTTATTTTGACATCAGTTATTTTATTTTAAAGAAAAAAATATAAAAACAATGGCACAAA
>NDGM011056672.1:0-11031 GCA_002564305.1 Octomys mimax
CTGGCAATGTCAGAAGTTGTTGACTTGAGCCTTTTATAGCTCAGCATATTAATATGGCTTTTTATACCTAGTGGTTATACTTTTCTGCTGGATGGTTAAGACCATGGGGTTGCAGTTTGTCACTCGCTCCCTAAATGTTCACCGCCACTGGCCTAGGAAATGTCATTGAACCTGACTTGGGCCTGACTTGACACCACCCAAGCAGTGTCATGAGATGAATGCAGCCTCAGTCATCATAGCTAGCCAGGGCCTTTGGGCCCTGATAGAAGTACATGAATTTCCATCCGTCAGACTGAAACAGAGGTGTGCTTGTTTAAGTGTGTATCCTGGAAGGAAAGTGGGGGCCTTCACATTGGGGGCTGCTATCAGTGCGTCACCCATCATGTCAAATAGCTTCCAACGCCATTCTCAGCCCCTCCCGCATGGCACTATCCTCACCACGCTGAGCAATTCCTTCCCTATGGAGTGGTTCCAATCCTCTGCTGGTTTGGCCCTGCTCATCTGCAACTCCTTCCTTCCATCCTGCTTTCTAGAACTGTTCTTTAATGTCATGCTCAAATGACTTCTTACAAATTATTCTTTCCTCATTTCCTGCCCCCCTATAAAGCATAGTGTCTTTTGTCTTCTCATTTAAGTCAATGTCACTTGGTTAACTATGATTCAATGATTTACAGGAAGGGAGGAGGATGACAATAGGGACAAGGGACAGCAGGGAGAGGGAAGAGAAGGAAGTGAGGGAGTGACAGGGAGGGAAGAAGAGGCTGGGGAAGTACTTAAGACTTGGGGGGTGAAGCTGTAGGAATAGTCTGTGAGGCGGCTTTTCTAAAACGGGTAAAGAGGTTGTTCGCAGGGGCTGGGGGGTGTTGTTTACCTGGTATGCATCAAGTCTGAGGTTCAAACACTGTTACTACATGGTTATTTTTCAAGCTGTAGCTCCTTACCATTCAGGTGTCCATAAAAACCTCCTCTAAAATATCTGAAATCACACACAGTTCAAGATTACAAAACCTGACCTCAAGGTTCTCTTTCGACTTGCTCACACACCTGGTCAGTTACAAATCTCTTTCACTTCTCATGAGAACCTCCACTCCGCACGGTGTGAACCTTCACCCCAGGCTCGTGACACCAAGAGCTTTCTGCTCCACCCTGTGCTGCCTTGCATCCGAGCAAGGCATTCTTCAGCTAGGAAGCCCACTCCACTCTCCATCTCCAGGAACGGTGGCAAGAGGACTTTCCCCAGCAGAGAATGTAGAAACTCAAGGATCCCTCATCCACTCACCCAGCAGACGTTTGCTGAGTTGTGCTGAAGGCAAGGGGCTTCCCAGGAGCTGCCAATCTACTCAGGCTAGAGATAGGAATCAGTTTTATTTTTCCCCCTCCTCTGTTCTCCCCCAAACCACTATTTCTTATCTTATTTCCTTTGCTGGTCTCAATCTTATTCTTTTGCAACAAGTTTTGAAAGACCTCTTTAAGACATTATTTCTGCCACTATTGTTTCCTCCTCTGAGGAATCCAGACTGCCTGCCATGAAACTCAGCCTTCATTTCTTATTTGCAAAGTCATTGAATGCCCTTGAGTCTCAAGTTTCTTCCTCTTTAACACAGAAATAACAAGAGTACCTATCTCAGGGGTCACCCTGAGAACTGAGAGATTACCACATAAAATATTGATAGTCTATTGGTGGCAAGCAGACAGGTTCAGTGGCTGATGTACAGCCATGCTTGGAACCCCACGCTATGCTGTCACAGGACAAAATGGAGCAATAGCACTAAATTAAGGGTGGCCTCACAGTCAGGATCTGGAGAGGCAGATGTGAGCTCCAGCTGTCGTTTCTATGTGACATTTTCTCTCTCAGATGAGGAACCATGAAGGTTTACGCAAATAACACGAGACCAGGAGATCCTGATGGCTTCCTTTAGCCTGCTTCTTGCTGCTAAACATCTCCACAGCAAAGCCCTCCTCTGGGGGTAGTGTCTCTCACCAAGATCGGCAACGCATCGTCTACTGTTAGCACTGCACAGTGCTGACAAGCTGTGCACACTACCTCTACATTCTCCAGGCCTACAGCTGCAAAGCAACACTGTCAGCCATGCTTCAAGGCTGTGGCACAGGAGTGAGCACTGAGCAAGTATATTTCTTATTTTAGCAAAAACAAGTCCGGTTGATTCTAGGCTTGGAGGACTCCTCCCTCCCTCCCTGCACCTTCACAGTCTAGTGCAGGTTAAATCCTCAGCAAATATTAGCAATTAGAATCATTAACTTTCTCAAAATTCTGAGGGTTTTTTTTTTATAGTACTGGGAACTGAACTTAGGGCCTTGTGCATGCTAGGCAAGTACTCTACCACTGAGCTACATCCTCAGCTCAGAGTTTATTTTTAATTCATAATTTTTTCAGTGCTATAGATTGAATTCTGGGTCATGCACTCTGAGCCCTACATAAGGGCTATACCATTGAGCCCCACCTCAAATCCCAGCTCTTTTGTACTACTACAAATGCATTTGGGTTTGTTTGTTTGTTTTGTTTTTTGCATTTAGGACAGGGTCTACAGGGTCTCATTGTATGCAATGATTGGACTCGTAGTGATCCTCCTGTTTACAGCCTCCCAAGTGCTGGGCTTAGAGGTTTGTGCCACCACATCCAGGCTCAGTCACCTTCTCAGCATGCCTTGGGGGTGGGGCTAGCATAGCAGGCCCTGGATGGAACANCCCCCCCCATCGGCCTAAGCAGACCCTTTAATCTGCTGAGCTATTTGGCTGGCCCTTACAAATGCATTTGAATTTGATTATTAAAGGCTTCTTCTCATTGTCTTCCTTCTCCTCCTGCCCACTCCTCCTTCTCTTCTTCATCCTCACGGACCCCCTCTGAGTCAGAGGCCCAGGCTTCCTGGCCTCTCAACACCAACTCTGCAGGCAAGCCAACTGGGGCTGGAGCCTGAAGTCCCTCCCTGGTCTCATCCGTGCTCTGCACGAGGTCGACAGGTCCAGTTCTTCCAGACAATTTGACTCTTTCAAAGGTTCCAAAGTTCCTATATCTTTCAGTTTGTTTCCATTTTCATTCATATGTGTGAAATTTGGAAGTTTTTTATTGTTAACATGTCCAGACTTCCAAAACATCTACTGTTACTGAGCTCAAATATTTTCAATTTGGGTAATTTAGGGAGGTTTGAAGCTGAAATCAAATTACATTTATTTTTTAAAAAACCCTAAAATCACAGTTTAGTTTTTTAGTTCTCAGTTTTTCCATCATTTGATATGCAAGACAAGTTCTCAAAGCTGAAAAGAAGGGTGTCATGTGCTGGTCCCTGGGGGCTGTTAGTTAAAGAGCCAGGGTAATTTTGGGGCACACAGAAGAGGCTGTTGCTTTGTTATTACATATTGTTAGGCATAAAATCTGGCACTTCGTTGGGCATAGAAAAAAGAGGGTGCCTGGTGATATAACTCAGTGCAAAGGGTCCAAGTTCAATCTCCAGTTACACGTGTATACACACACACACACACGCACACACACACACACACACACACACACACACACTTGCTAAGCACCGATTTTAAAAGTCTTCCTTGTATACATTGAAACATTTCAATGTCATTTGACTCATGCAAATAAAACTAGCTGGTTGAAATAACAGGAAAAATACTCATTTATCTTTTTAGATATACCACTAGTCAATATTTCCTGGCCATCAAAATTTTTCTCTAAGAACTAGGAAGCACCATTTTTGGCAGGCAGGGTTGAATGTGGTGGTGGTAGGGCCGAGACAGGGTCTAGCTGTGTAGTTTAGGCTATCCTTGAACTCATTATGCAGCCCAGGCTGGCCTGGAACTCACAGCAATCCTCCTGCCTCGGCCTCTTGAATGCTGGAATTATAGGTGTGCACCACCACACCCACCTAGAAAGCACCATTTTTAAAGTCAAGAATTTATCAATGATTTTGACTAAAGATTGGCCTTTATAGGATGTAAATATTTTAGGATTTGATTCATAAGAAGATTTACATTGACCTTTTGCACAGTTTGCTTTGGCAATATACAAGAAATGATAGCTCTGAGCATCAGCAAATGCTTTTAATAAAAAATAAATCCCATTTCTCCTGGGAATAGAGTCTGTATCTTTTATTTGAATAGTATTAGAGGGCTGAAAGTGAAAAGAAAATCACAGAATCACTAATTCAAAAGAAATGAAATTCTTTCTCTCCCATTTGAAGTTAATAGTTCACACTGAGAGATGCCTTCTGCTTAAAGGAAAGGCTTTCTGAGAGAAGCACAATGTCCTCTGGCCACAATTACATCTTTCTTCAGTGATGGGCATCACAACTGCATGCCAGGCAATGCCTGTACCACAGAACCATATCCCCAGCCCTGAAATTATTCACTTCTGTGACACACATCTTGGTATACATTACCAAATGTACTAGGTTATTGGAGTCTCACAAAAACCTTAAAAGGGCTGGATGTGGTGGTGAATGCCTGCATCCTAGCACTGTGGGAAGCTGAGGCAGAAAGATCACAAGTTCAAGTCCAGCCTGGGCAACTTAGCAACTTAGTGAGAACCTGTCCCCAAAATTTTAAAGTCCTGGTTACTCAGTCATAGAGTGCATCTGGGATTGGTCTCCAGCAAAAACCAAATAAAAATCCCCAAAGCAAAACCCATGAGAAGTTCAACAGAGTCTGATTTATATCCTACTTTTCAAAGTGTCTTGGCACACCAGTTTCTTAGATTGCCCACAGTATCTGTGCCTTTGTATAATCCCCAAAGTGTGGACCAGTCTCTGTGACATGCCACTAATCAGCAGCCTACAGCAAAGGTGATCGGTGGCACAGTGGGACTAAGTTTTCTTTTTATTTATTTATTTTTTGGAGATGAAGATTTCTTATTTTAAAAATGGACATTACATTACTTTTAGCCTCTGGAAAATAATCCAATGTCCAGTGTTTTACCTATGTAAAAACAAACCCCTGCTAAAGTTCTTTCGGAGTCTGATATTTACATCTTAAATTTAAACCACAAACGCTCAAGTTTCCGTATAAACCACTGCAAAAGACACTGATTACATGTTCCACAAAAGGGTTTTTCTTTTTATGTTCAAGATTTTAGGTTGATTTAGTTGGATGTGGTGGCACACGCATGTGATCACAGTATTCATGAGGCCGAGGCTGGAGGATTCCCACAAGCCCGAGTCCAGCCTGGGCTACAAAGTGAATTCAAAGCCAGCATGAACTGCACAGTGAAAACCTATTCCAAAAAAAAATACCAAAAACAAACAAAAATAGTCCCAAAGATTTTAGGTTTATTATGGACTATGTTTGAGCATGCATATCAACCATGTACCACAAAACACTTCCAAAGTGTTCTTGATCTACGAACTTCACAAACTCTACGAACTTCTCTTTTTTGTCAAATGTTTTGCAACATATTAATGCTTGTTTAAGAACTGGATCCTGGCTCATCCAAGCACTTTGCATTTGTGGATTACTCCCTCAGAAGGGTATTCAGGAGCATTTTATGTCATGGCTTCTGAGGGTACAGGAGAGTGGGGCCCTGGCAACCCAGGTCTTCAACATCCACACTACTGGCCGATGCCACTTCTCCGGAGGGCTTGCAGTGCAGTTACTAGGTACCATGTTTGATTCTACAAAATTCTATTTACATCTTCTCAGATTCTACATGTGGCCAGATTCTTGGATTAGTTTCTTAGTTCTTCTCTGTTGATAAATAGGACTTAAGTTTACAGGACTGACAACCCTAGCATCTTTCATAAGCATTCACTTCTACATCTCTGATTAAATTAATTGTGTGCTGTACATTTAATTACTTTCAAAAGTGTCCTTAATCAACTCTGGCTGTGATGTATTTGTCTCTGATGTACTTTTGAAAATTCTTTGTTTTTCCTGTGCTTGGAGAAGAACCTGACACCCCAAGGATTCTCCTTCAGGACACACTTCTAATCTACATCAAAATTAAGATAATCAGGAAGGTTGCACCCAGAAGTTGCCTTAAAGTTTTCCCCACTCTTTTTGCTATTTCAATGTATTCACTAAGTTTTTTCTTTGCTTTCAGCAAAGATCCAGATTTGCCAGTGATAGTTTCTTTGAGTCCTTTGGCATTCAAGTCATGGAACAGCTGAACAAGGTACTTCAATGTCCCTTAAGGGTGATACAGAAGGAATTTTTGAGAAGGTTCCCGAGTGCTGGCATTCCAGGTATGTGCTACTGAGCAATTTCTCCACATCTTCACTGACATTTATTTTCCTTTTAGAGCCACTGTAATGAAAAGGATGTGTTAACTCCTTATACTGTTGTGCTTCTTTTGTCTTTCTGAGGCACTACGTAGTACAGGTTGGCCTTGAACACACAGCAATCCTCCTGCCTCAGCCTCAGAAGTGCCAGGATTACAGGCATGCATTGCCACTCCTGGCTCTCATTATTGTCCTGATATGCATTTTGTTGATGCTTTGCACTGAGCATCTTTTCATGTGCAACTGGCCATGTCTTAATCGTTTTGGCTTCTTAATGAAAACTGCTGACACATTTTCAGAACTCAGGTATATTTCTCAGTTCTAAAGGGGTTGTTTCATTGTGCTTTTCTTTGCCCTGACACTTACGCTCCACTTTGGTCTGAAGTTTTGCCCAAATACTGTACACACTAACAGTTTGACTTGGCTTTGAGCTGTCCATTAAGCCTAACCTCAACAAGACATGAATATCTGGAAATCCTTGAGAAGAATGCTAGAGTTAAGATCTTGCTAATGCAAGTGCTTTTTCTAACTCCTTTAGCTGGGTATTGCTTTGGGTAATCATCATCCAGATTGTACCCTCTTCTGTGATGCTCTTATTTCTTGTGAATTCTTTCCTTGCCCAGTTCTTCAGGTATTTGTGGTCAGAAGCATCTGGAACTTGCCAGATTGCTTGTAAAATCCTTCTGTAGAGGAGGAGAACTTGCTGCCTTCACAGGAGCTGCTTCAGTGTCAGTGTGCCTGGGGTAAGAGGGAGGTGGCCATGTCTATCAGGATTAAGTTTTGAAGACTCTGATGTCTATCTTTTGAGCAGATTGACTCCTCTGCTTCTCAGTTTGCATGCTGCGAGGCAGCAGGCCACCATGCTGGGGAGGCCCATGGAGACCCTGAGGAACTGAGGGCTACTAACAACACGTATCCTGGGAGTTGACTATTAATCTTCTCCAGGGTAGACACCAGCCCATCAAATCCTTTCTGTGGCTGGTGGCAGACCCTGAAGTCATCTAAGCCATACCCAGATTTCTAACTGACCAAAACTATGAAATAATGATTGAAACAATTAAGTTTTGTGGGGACTTGTTTTGCAGTGACAGGTAGCAAATACCAGAGAAAAACTGAGGCTGAGAAGAACCTGTCTGTGGAAATACGAAAATACTGCCACAGATTCTTTGACACTCCGGCCTTCCTTCAGTGAGCTCTAGGCCCTACCTACTTATATCTGGAGGGGCATTTAGTTTTTCCATCCAGAAGGTCCCTGGGAAGTGATGCTGTGTGCCTTCTGAGGCACCTGGAGAGGCCTCAAAGTCCATGGCCCTCACTGGGGTCTCATCGTAGCCCTGGCTCCAGAAAGGCACACAGAGAAGCTTTCAGATGGCTGCCGTCTGGGCCATTCAGTTCCTTCCAGCCAAGCCCCAGACACTGCTTAGCAGGGATAAGCCAAGTCCACTGGGTACCATTTGGTTCTTAGCCTTGGGACTTTTGAGCATAATGAAACGATTGTTGTTTTACTCTACTACCTTTTGGGGATGATTTTTATATGGTAACAGGCAGCTGGCACACTACCCAGTGTCACATGGATTGTAAGTAGAGTGGGAGCTTAGGTCCAGGTTTTCTGAATCCTAATTCAGCATTCTTTCCACTGTGCCAGATGTTGCTTTTTATTTAGGGTGTTTATGTTCTTTTCACCCATGATGAGAGAATTTCTAATGCAATGGTGGTTAATTTGGTAGTGTATTATAACTACTTGGGAAGTGCCGAAAATACAGATGCTTGGGTTCCATCCTAGAGCTACTGGGGTACAGCCTGAGCTTCAGGATTTTCACAGTATTTCCTTGGTGTTTCCAGCACACAGCAATGTTCAAACTCTATTGCCCTCTACCAACACGTGAACAGTTCCAGTCATCATACTCAGCTATGGGCAAATCAGCTCTTGAGATCCACCTAAAAGAATAAAGCATAAACATAGAGAATGCAAAAAGGCAGATCATTTTGAAAGCAGAGTTCTACTCTCAATAGGTCCTATGAGAACATGGGAATATATCCAAGCATGAACATAAATACTACTAGGTGCATAAGAAATATTTAAAAGGAGGCAGAAGATTCCACGCCAGTCAGTGTACTAAGCTCCAAGGATTATGACAGTGTTAATCTGAAAATCTGAAATCCAAAATGTCCCCATGGGGAACTGTTTCAATGCCAATATGATGGAGCATATGGAAATTTCCATACCATGAAACTATTTCATGTACAAATTTATTCAAAATAGCATTTAAAATTCCCCTCAGTCTATGTGTATAAGGTATATATGAACTTCCCATTTCGGCTTGAGTCTCATCCCATTCACAAAATATCTCATTATTTATATCCACAAACCCCCAAATCCAAGATACTTCCAGTTCCATGTTTTGGATAAGAGATTCGCAACCCGTATGTTTGCATTAAGGAATTTTTACTTTGCTGACAGAGAAAGAAAAGAGTGTTGGAATCAACAACACCCTATACTTTGATGCATTACAATTCCACTGCTACAGATTGAATGTCAATTCATGTGTCGAAACCTAATCGCTAATGTGATGATATAAGCTCTCTCAAAGAGAGTTCAGAGAGGACCCTTGTCCCAAAGGAGGACTCCATGTAAAAATAGCCAAATGCTTAGCAGGAAGAAAGCCCTCACTAGACACAAGTCAGTACCTTGACCTTAGACTTTCCAGCCTCCAGAACTGGAAGCAGCAGTTCAACTGCTGTAGTGGTTCAACTGGACTAAGGCCCTGACACAGACTCAGCAGGAAGTAGAGAACCATGATGTCAGGTTGAAGCAAGTGCTCAACATTGGTTAATCTCATTTTCTGGCTAAGTAATGTGATTGCGGATGCCAGCCTGAAAGCTCTCTAAAATCAAAATTGTTTGTCATATAAAAGGACAAATATTTATAGCTCACTACTGTCAGAGTCTTTTACGTATTCAGAGTCAAAAAACTTAAAATCTCTATATAGGTAGGATCTGCTAAATCCTACAGAGTACAATACAATAAAGATATAAACAGTAGTAAGGTTTTATATGAGGAGCAGTTACTTTTTTTGTGATTACTTTTTCTTTTTCTTTTCTTTTTTTAAAAAATGTATTTAGTGCAGGGTCTACAGGGTCTCACTACTCAAATTAGACTCATAGTGATCCTCCTGTTTTCAGCCTCCCAAGCGCTGAGATTACAGGCATGTGCCACCACACATAGTCTCAGTCACTACCTCAGCATGCCCAGGGGGCAGGGCCAGCACAGCACACCTGGGATCAAACCGGACCAAACCCCTGTCCCTGTGATTGTCTAAGGAGGCGCTTTAATCCACCAAGCTATCTGGCCAGCCCTAGAGATTTATTTTAAAGAAGGTTTAGCGGGCCGACAAGATAGCTCAGCACACTAAGTGCCTGCTTAGGCAAATGCAGGGGTCAGGGTTCAATCCGTGGGACCACATGCCATGCCAGCCCCACTGGCCCCGCCCTCGGGCATGCTGAGCTGGCCATCGAGTCTGGGTATGGTGGCGCATGCCTGTAATCTCAGCGCAGGGGAGACTGAAAACAGGAGGATCACTATGAGTCCAAGCTGCATAGTAATACCCTGTACCAAATACATGCATACATACATAAATAGGTTTAGACAAACAACTTGAAGGTTTCTAGGATGCATTTTTTTAAGAGTGCCTATGTATGCAAAGGATTTCTCTACATAAAAGCTACATATTAACAAAACTATAAATTGTTTTTATATCTAGATGAAAGAAAAACAATGCTGCAATCAAGCAATGCAAATTACCAAGTAAGGGAAGAAATGATCTTTCTGAAATAGGAAGCTAGTAGTTGAACAAACATGCTTTAAGAGAAGAAAAAACTGAGATTAGTACACAAACCTGATATCAATTTGAGTAAACCAGAGTATGACCATAGAGGATGTGTGTGTGTGTGTGTGTGTGTGTGTGTGTGTGTATGTGTGTGTGTAATAAATATGTGTATATTATGTTCCATAGATAGGTAGGAAGGTTGGTGAAAACTGGAGATTATTCTACATTAGCTCATATGTAGCTGAACAAAATAGTGGTTTTGAATTGTGAATGTCAACAATATAGAAACAAAGCTCCGAGATCAAGACAGGCCCTTCCTAGACCCGCTGTCACCCAGTGCTGAGGTGCACCTTAGTCCTGGTCTCATCTCCCAGATCCAGTGCTGCAGCTCTGGGCATTTTTTTCACTCGTTTCCCTTTAAGCCAGAATGTCACTCCCACACTTTTGCTAGGTGTTTGCTTTAACTTGTGCCCAGGAATTACCTATTCTGCCAACCCAAAACTTTCATTTCTTTAAGAAAAACAGTATGATTTCTCACTTTAGATGGATTGCACAAGTTAAAACTAATGAAATTGGGAAACAATGAATCTCAAAATACTTCTTGGACAAACTTAAGTAGAGAATATAGGGGCTGGGGAGTGGTAGAGCTCTTCGCTAGCATGCACAAGACCACCCTGAGTTCAATCCCCAGTACCACAAAAGAAGGAAATATACTTTTATTTATTTATTTATTTATTTTTGGAAATATACTTTTAAAGTTGGTTCAAGCCTGCTGGGAACTGCATAAAGTTTCTCAAACATACACAGTGCTAAGCCTTAGGAAACTTCATATCAAAATGAGTGTGATGACACACTTATGTATTCCCAGCACTCTGGGAGGCTGAGGCAAGAAGAATGCTAATTCCAAAAAAAAAAAAAAAATGGGGCCGGGGAGATGGCTCAGTGGAATAAGTGCTTCCCTGGCAAGC
>NDGM011056686.1:0-21874 GCA_002564305.1 Octomys mimax
GATCTCAGGATAAATCCTGAGGGGATTTCACTGACCTTATCAGACCCAAAAGCTAAAACTCTTATTGCATAGGTCCTGCTTTACCTTGGTCTTGAAATGTCTTTTAAATGCTTATGTGGAATAGAAACAGTGGTCTCACAGAAGTGGAGTAGAAAAGTGGTTACCAGAGGCTAGGATTATATCAGGGAGGAAGTTAGGGAGAGATCAGTAGAGGGCATACAGCTTAGTGATAGCAGTTAATTTGGTGTTGTTTTGCATAACAAATTGATATGGCAAATAATTTTGTATATAATATTTCAAAATAGCTGAAAGAAAGGATTTTACATGTTCTCACTACATAGAATTGGTACATGAATAAGGTTATGTGTATGTTAAATACTGTGATGGATTGGCAACTGGTGGTCAACTTATAACACTCAGCTGAACTGAACCAGCGTGGTGCTGGATGTGGAAGGTGTGCCTGAGGATTTCTGCCAACAGCATAAAAAGAAAAGTAGCGGGGGGAGAAAGGGGACTTCTTATTTTCTTGGAGAAGCTTGTCATGCTGGCTTTCCTGATATGAACTTGGGTCTTATGGTTAGATGAACTTGGGACATTGCTGTTGCTGCTAACGGCTGCGCTTTGTTTTGTGGGGCTCTGGTCTTTACCTTGAGCATAGCTTCCTGGCTTCGGGGCAGGTCCATCAGCCTATAGCACCATGCTGTCGCTCTGCTGTCACAGACTTTCTAGCTTCCACCACTGACCTTTGGGCCTTCCCAGACCTGAGAAACAGGCCTTCCTGAGACACTGTCGTGGGCTCCAGGCCTCTGCTTGGACTTGTGGGGGACAGTACCATTCAGGCCCGCAGCTGGACTCTTTAGTTCTTTGGTGTGTGGACAGATTTCCTGCGCTTGCATTTGACTCTTTGGGGGACTATAATAAACTAGATTGACAAATTATGTGTCCTGTATTAAGTTGTTTCCTTTGCAAACCCTGCCTACAACAAATACCTCAATTTGATTATTCATAGTATTACATTTATGGAGATGTCACAATTTACCATGGCAATATATACAATCATTATATGTCAATTTCAAAAAAGGATGTTGGGAACAAAAATTTCTTCTAGTAAATATATTTTAGAAGGAGGAGATGCATGTTTTGAGAATACATTTATATCTTAAAATATGAATTTTTCTTATGCATTTCTTGCTCTTCGGTAGTCTAGATGTCAACCCATTTTTCACTGCCTATTCAACCCATAAAAAGCAGCTGTAAATTTAAGAAAAATGAGAGTGTGATTTCGAGACAAATGCATCACAAAAGTATGAATAAGAAAGAAATGCCTTGTTTCCAAGGAGGCAGGTATTCCTCCTAATTTATGGAACTGTTTGTTCTGCTTGTAAAATTCTATTTTTTTATGGAATCGAGAATTATTACTGCTGTAAGATGCAACAAAATGGCTAAACACCGGAGGGAACTATAATAAGAACATTTGGGTGAAGAATGTAATAATGTTCAAGCTTTCACTGGAAGTTAGAAAAAAGCGAACCTCACTGTCTTCTAATAAACTTAGCTGGAATGCTGATTTCCAGACAAACAAATCTAATAACATGAATACTGCCACACATTAATGATTCCTTCAAAAAAAAGTCAAGTCTGCCAAATGGTCTGCATGTGACAGTAATTAAAGTTACCACTGAAATTCCAGAAATGTTTTTCTTACCTTGAAAATCATATCCGTTTGCCTAACTTGTATTGCACTTAAAATATTACAAGGACTTTGGCTTCATACAAAAGATTTAAAGAATAAGATCAGGATTTTGAAGTGTGGGATTCCTGCTAGGCATGCTAGCTGTCCATGCAACATTCATCCACACCTTTTTATTACCACAAACCCCATTCTGATTGATTCTGAGTAGTGCCCAGCTAAATACTTGGTTTTCCACACTGCTTCCCATCTAGGCTCAACCTCAGTGGCACGTTCCTGGATAATAAAATATAGGGGAACAGTGGCAGGTAGTGCTCCCAGGACAGCTGTTTATTCTTAGATTAAAAGAGACAAATTTAGCCGCCATTCCCCTTTCACGAAACCGCCTTCTTTTTTATCTTCTGTAATGCTTTTGTGTTACATAGGAGTGCAGAAGGCCTGATTCAATTGAGGATAAAAGTCACATTTCAAAGATTCCAAGCCCCAAAGGTAAATGGTGGCTGAAGCACCAAGGACATCTCAGGGCCCCAGTCCTAGTTCTGGATATTTTTTTGTTTGATTTCTTGTTAGATAAGAAAAATAACTTTTTAAAAGGCTTGTTATGTCTTTTCCCCTGTGTAATATCAAATGAGGGAAGAAAGGAGAGGAGAAACAGGAAAAGGGGGAATGAGAGCAAGTGTTGTTTAGAGAGAGAAAGTGAAAGATTTAAAGTCAGCAAATAATTATGAACCAAATCTTCATGCTCCAAAAATGACTTCACCAATTCTAGCCATGACATCTGCTGTCTAGACAGGAAGTAGGAGACCAGTGGAGCTGAATCAGCTGTTTCATAAGGAGACTTCTTGGGATCCTGATTTAACGATCTGGGCTTGGACACGATAATCATGTCCACTGCTATAAAGGATCTTGAAGAAGATGTCTTCACCTGGGTTCACCAATATGCTAAGAACTTGACATTATGCTTTTTGTCTAGATGTCCCCATGAAGCATCAAGAGGTCATTGATGGGGCTTGTGGGAGGGGACTGGATCATGGAGGTGTGATTGTCTTCAGGGTAGCAGCCCACTGATGAGTTGATAGGTGAAAGCGAGGTTAGGAGGTGAAGCCAGGTAGGAGGATGTGGATCACTGGGGGTGTGGTCTGGCAGAGCTTCTCTCCCTCCTTCTTTCGTTCGTCACTCTCTACCTCCTGATATCATGCCATAAGAATATTGTTGCTCTATGTGCCCCTCTGCAGTGCCCTTCCACCACGCCCTCCTGCCTTGGAGCCAAAGGGACTATAGACTGCCTCCTCCAGAAATGATGCACCTGCTGCCTGGACAGCATCCCTAGCTCCCTGTGTGAGGGATGCAGCAAAGGAAGTGAGAGCAGAACAAGACAATTTAGTAAGATGGAAAAAGGGGCTGGCAGCACAGTGCATCAGGGTGGGCAAAAACAAGGACTCTCCAAGCTGGCCAGTATTTATTGAGCGCACACACACACATTTTCAGAGCGGAAAGCCTACTTTCCCTGGACAGGTTGGCAACTGTTGTGGACTAGTAGAAAGAACGAAGCACTCTTGCAAGGACTAGACAATGACCAACAAGAAAACCACTTTTCCCCCAGGAACATTTTCTACTACTCCTACTCCACGGCTTCAAAGACCAGCCGGTCTTATCTTAAGCACCACAGCCTTATAGTCATAGGGCTTCTGCTATGATTGGGAGGAAGTGGTGAGTTTCCACAGCATATCTGCCTTACAGGGAAGAACAAGGACAGTCTCGGACATCTTCTGGACTGCATCTATGATCTTGGTCCCCAACAGTTGTGGGCCAAAACCAAACATTTCCTCCTTTTAGTTGTAAGAGTCATATAGTGTGTCTCATGGAACTATGACATCTTTTTGATGCCAGAGAGTTGGTATTGTGCTATGACTACCTGAACGTGTGGTTCAGGAGTCTTTGAGAATGGTTTGTGGGGAAAGTCTGGAAAGGCTTGGAATTCTTCCTGGAGAAACAAACTGAAAATCCCATAAATCGAGCTTGATTGGAGATTTTGGTCTGAGCCCAGAAGATCAGAAGGCTGATAGGAAAGCAGGAGGAAAAGACCAGGTTCATCAGCTTTCTGGTGGAAAAATGACTCCATCGGAAATTGGACTCTAGACCCTGTGTGTTACCCTCTGGTGAAAAATTTATCTACATTTTGCTCAAGTCTTCAAACTGAGGGAGTCTGAGACTGACATCAGCTGAATAATTCACCTAACAGAGGAAATTTCTAGAAAGCCTAATATTGAAACTGCGGCATGAGAATGTGGGGAGTAGTCTCTATGGATTTGTGTTGAGGGAAAATAGAAAAGCTGAATTATTTTAAAAGTTTTAATTTGGCAAGAAAGGAAGTGCCAGTAAAGTTGGGACCAAAAAGATGGTGCAAAGGAGAGAGGGGATGACAGAAAGATTAGTATTAAAGAGACATCAAGTGCTTTGGATTTGAAAAATAGAAAGGATACCCCGATATTGTGGAATTCTCAAAGAACCCATCTTCTATAGATTCCAAGTTGGAAAATAGAAAGACTATTTTTTAAAAAATGTTTTTGCATTTTTTTCTTTTTTTAATAGAATTTATTTATTTATTTATTTATTTTGTACTGGGGATTGAACTCAGGAACTTGCACTTGCCAGGCAGGCACTTAAGCCTCTGAGCTAAATCACCACCTGCATTTGTTTTTTCATTTTTAATTTAACTTTATTGATACACTATTGATATTCACAATAGGGAATTTGTACCTATTCATTATATATCTTGATTCTATTTTTTAAGGAGCCCTATGGCACCATGCCCCAGAAAAGTGGCAGTCTGAAAGAGTTAGAATTCATTCCATGGGAATCAGTTTACTTTGCTCAGCAATCCAGGTACTTGGAGACCTCTTAAAACACAAGCAAAAGGCAGAAGAGAAACACTGCTGCTCCAGCTTGTGGAATACCACTGCACCACCCACATTGTACTCATTTTACATGCATGCAGAGTGTAAGCGTTGAGGGCCGAGGGAGGCTTTTACTCAAATATTAGAAGCTTCTGGAAGCCAGGTAACATGTCCTTGAAAAGGCAGTGTAAGAAACTGTACGTATGAAGTGTAATACAAAAGTCAGTAAGCTGTAGAAGCTAGAAACAGGAAACATAGGAGGAATTCTGCAAGCAGTGAGCAAAGCCAGCCCAGGGGAGAAGCCACGAGGGCTCTGCACACTAACAATGCCATAAGGCTACAGCTGTCCAAGCAGTTTGGAGTTCACATTTTACCATAGATTGCCTCGGGTGCTGGACATAAAACTACAGGATTTAATGTTTGCGCTGCTGGATTTCAGTTTTGCTTTGGTTCTATTTCTTTCTAACCTCTCATTTCTCTCTTTGTACTGGGAATGTTTACCCTGTGCTTTTATATGCTAGGAATATTTAACTTTAAAAACAAATTTACAGGAGCTGACAGAAAAGACTTTACTTTGAAACTCAGAAGAGATTTTGGATATTGAACGGTGATGCTGAAACTATCAGGACTTTGGAAACTTTTAGAGGTAGACAGAACACATTTTGCATAAAAACATATGCATATGTCTTTTGTGTGAGAAGCATAGAATGTTATGGTGTATATCTAAATGTCCCCCTAAAGCTTTATGAGATCATAGGTGGGGCATTTCAGACCTCACTGAATTATGGGAGCATGATACTTTTTGTGGTTTGTGTCTGGCTGGCCCCCAGAGCTTCCTTCAGTAATAGAGGGTGGGCTTTTTAGAGGCAACTGAATCTAGAGTTTGTGATTGGTTCATTGTCTGTTGCTGGGATTGGGGGTGTGAGTGCCACACCTGCCTTATGGTGGGGAGCCTGCATACAATATAAGGGAGGGAAAGAGGTTTGCTCCTCCCTTTTCTCTTCTTTTTGGTATTTTCCACCACCGTGAACTCTTGACTCTCTGCCACTCTACTCTGCCTTGGAGCCAGCTGACTCTGGACCGAAACATCTACAAACTGTGAACTATGAAAGCCTTTCCTCTTTTAGCCTTGAGTGTCAGGTAGTTTGCCTCAGCAATGAGAGAAAAGTCACTAAGACAATACTCATCAATGAATTAGTCCACTGAAGAAGTTGTGACGAAATGTGGTTGGGAGGTGAAAGCAGGAGAACTGATGGGGAGCAGATAAGACACTGGGGACATGACTCAGAAGGTGATAAGCCCCGCCCTCCTCCTTTGATCACTCTGCTTCTTGCAGCTATGCCATAAATGTCCTCTGCCATGTCCCTTTGCCATGCTGTCCTGTCTTGGAGCCAGGAAACAATAGACTGATACTGCTATGAGCCTTGAGTCAAAATAAACCTTTCCTCCTTCAGTATGTGGTTATCACCTATTGTGTCTCAGCAACAAAAACTAACTGAAACAGTTGATTTTTAATCAGCAAAGAAGAAGTGGAAACAGGTTATAGAATAGAATTGAATCATTCCACTTTACAATTGTACTTTTTTTATGTTTTAGGGAAGGATGTACATGGTGTTCAGGGTCTCACTACTAGATCCGGTTTGTAGTGATCTACCTGTTTATAGCCTCCAAAGAGCTGGGATTACAGGCACACGCCACCATGCCCAGTCTCAATTGCTATCTCAGCATGCCCTGGAGGTAAGGCCAGTACCACAGGCCAGGGAATTGAACCCCTGGCCCCTGCACATGCTTGCAGGCTCTTTAATCCGCTGAGTTATTTGGCCGGCCCTAGCATTATACTATTGTTCTTATGAAATGAGATGAGCAATTTTTTCCTCTTTCTTCTAGCTTTCTCTGGAGATTTTGGGAGTAATTAATCACTTTCAATCAGGAGTATATTTTACAACATATATTTCACTATTTTGAACTCTTACTTCCACAACAGTCAGATTCCAAGCTCAAGCTGAGGAGTACCAGCACTCATAAATTCTTAAAGGGAAACAACCTATTTTATTGTCATGTCAGACCTTTCTGTCTGTTGTCCTGGGTAACACAGCTGCATGTGTCTGACTGTCTCTCTCTGACATCTTTTATCAAGAGGAGAACTCTTAGCTTCTAAGTCATTGGGGATTATTCCTTTTGGGAAGTCTTATTTCAAACTTTTTATGTTCTTATTTTATCAGCCATTCTTTTAGAAACACAAGTCTTTAGTTACCATAACACCTTTAAAATACACCTGTAAATTCTCTGGTGTTCCTCCCAGGTAGCAGATCCATGAGCCAGACCTATGTTTTCAGTCACTGAGTTATGGGTGTGTGGTGTGTGTCCTCTGTAACTGGCGCAGTTTGAGAAATCACCATTCCCTCAAACTTGCAGCTCAACATCCTGATGTTTGGATTATTCTTCCTTCTTAAACTGTAGGGATTTTGTCTTCTCACAATCACTTTTGTTGAAAAATGAAAGTATATTTATAAAAAAAATACACAGCCTTTAAATTTTCTTTCAGATTATTTGGCTTAAGAGTTTGAAGATGGACAATATAATGTGGAAGAATAAAAATTATGTGATGGGCCAGTGAGATATATCAGGAGACTAAGCACCTGCTTAGGCAAGTGCAGGTCTGGGGTTCAATAACTGGCACCACATGCCATGCCAGCCCCGCCCCCAAGGGTGCTGAGCTGGTAAGCGAGTTCAGGCATAGTGGCGCATGCCTGTAATCCCAGCACTGGGGAGGCTGAAAGCAGAATCACTACAAGTCCAAGCTGTGTACTGAGATCATGTGTACTGAGACCCAAATACATTTAAAAAAAAATCTATGTGGGCTTAATGTGTGTGTGTGTGTGTGTGTGTGTGTGTGTGTGTGTGTGTTTGTGTAGGACATTAACTTTCAGCCACTGGTTCTGTATCAGTAATCATTATACTAATTTTAATTTCTCTTTGATTTTTGTGAGTCAGTTTCTGTAAGCTCTATTTAAGAAACTGTTCATTTGCCTATGATTTTAATTTGACATATGTTGCATGACATTCATATAATATTTAAATCTTATTGTGTGCAATCATATCTCCTTGTAATTGCAACTTCTTTTCCTTGATTAATTCAATACTAATATTATCATTTAATCTAACTTTCTCTCAGATTTTTGGCACTTTATTTTTTCTATTGAAAAATTTATATTGAGTGTGTATTTCTTGTTTCTACCACTTGAATAAATTCACACTTACATTTTGTTCCCCTTGAAGTTAAGGATGTATCCCAAAATCAATCATTCTGAGTCATTATGTACCATTCTATTTAAAATGAGGTTATAAAAGGATAAGAATTTGAAGCGTGAAATTAAGATAATGAGTTCAAATTTTTAAAAAGTTTAAGATACACTGTTTGGAATGAGATGTTAAAAGACTGGCAATAGAATTCATTGATTTGAGAAAACAATTTAGAACAGACGAGGTAGATTGATGGCATATAGAAACAGTTACACAAATTTTTAAGTGTTAGAACAAAACTTCCGATGTCACAGAATCCAGTTTAGTTTAACTCTTGAGTGAATGAGCACAAATGAGCCATCGAAATATACTCATGAGAAAGGAAGGAAAGAGACTAAGGTTGAAGACAGGAGAATTTTGAGGGTGAAAAATAATCATCAAAATTTTTGTGATTTCTGGGGAAAAATCCAGGTTTTAGTTTGAGGAAGGAAATCCATAGACATTTCCAGAAGTAGACAATGAGTAAAATGAGCTTTCTTTGGAATGCAATACTGTAGGGCGACACAAAGCAGAAGGAAATAGAAAAGTTTACAGTAATATGAAAATGGAACAAATGGGCAAGAAGAACATAGAATCCACAAGAGCCGTAGCAATAAGAGATGTGGACAGAATTGTTTTCTGAGTAATAGACTCAATGCTACAGGACTGACAGAACCAGCAGAATACAAGTGACTATGAGAGAGATAGTGCTGGTGAGCTTAGGTTGGCATTGGCATCATCCTGGTGGTTGCTGTATAATTGAAGTCTAAATGCAATAGAGCAGTAAGTGCCTCCTTCCATTTCCTATCATCAGAGCTGGTCAGTGTTTTGTTGCTTCTGCAACCTTTCAGTCCAGAAATTTATCAACTCTTGACACAAGATCTCAGGGGTACTACAAAGTTACAATATCACTGGATGGTCTGTTTATTAAGAACTCAAAAGGCATTATCTAATGGACTAGACTATCTGCTTATAAAGATTTGACAAGACTGAGAATAGAAGATACACCAAATTCTCTTAATGTAATGGGTTGAAGAAGAACTGGGTTTTCGCCATAATTTCATTTGTTAATTACAGAATGTAGTAATTTCAAGCCACTGAGAACAAAGAGTGTCACTTGTTCAGTTTTATTTGATGGCATTCATTCTCTTGGTTGAAGATGCCAGGGATAAGGCTTTTTATTGTTTACCTGCTTACCTGCTAAGAAACATAGAAAAGTAGAGCTTTTACATGAAATTACTAGAAAAGGACATCTCTTTTACTGGTGATTCTCATCAGCAGGGCTCGTATCTATTATACTGTTCTTTTTCAACGTTAATATTTCCTTTTTAGTCTTTAAATTACTCCTAAGAATGATATTAGAGTTATTTCCAGTACATTTTCATTTAAGGATAATGATCACTAATGACTGCAAAACTGAGATTTCCTTAGCTCAGAAAGCCTGAGGAGAGCTAAAGATTTTCAAGGTTGGAGATTAATGATAAATATTAAACATTAGTTTCTATATTGAGGTTTAAAAAGATATTTAGATGATTGATTTGTAATGAAATTTAAAATAAAAGTTTCCTTTTCTAAATAGTCCTTGGCCAGGTATTGTTCATATTATTTTTGTGTCTCTTTCTTCTCTCCTTTTTCCCCTTGTGCTGTACCTCATGATATGAAATCCTTATCATTCTGGCTTGGAATAGAAACTCAAATTTTGGAGACTGCCCTAAATTTGCTGATGTCTTCATGTGGTAGTGTATCTTTTGCACATTTGGTCCCAAAACACAATTAACATATCTTCTTGATACCAGTAAGAACTACAAAGTATATCATAATTTAACTCTTTTTGGGGGGTGGCGAGGATCTTCAGGTAGTTCACGTCTCACTACTAGATCAGACTCATAGTGAACCACCTATTTAACAGCCTCCCAAGAGCTGGGGTGACAGATGCACACCACCACACCCAGTCTTAATTGCCATCTCAGTGCACAGGGGCGGGGCCAGCACAGCAGGCCCGGGGATCAAACCGCTGGCCCTTGTGCCTGCTGGCAGGCACTTTAATCCACTGAGCTGTTTGGCTGGCCCCATAATTTAATTCTTGATTTTTAAAATTTTAATTGTTCATCTTTGGCTTAGATATGTTAAGTTCCACAAAGATGATTTGAAATGTCTTTGTTTGAAATAGGTGTTCTACATATTTCTCTTAGCTTTTCAGTTAAACCTTAAAACTTTTTCCATTTCTCTTATTTTCAGGCTTCATTGGTTATCTTTATTTTATGCAAAAACAAAGATGAATGCTGGTCATCATTTTCTGCTTTTTAGTTTTCACCTTATGTCCTCTGGTTCTTCCTTTTCACCCCTACTAAACCATAGCTGTCCTGTCAATTCAAGGCTTACTGAGAGTCTTTTTTATAGATCCTTTAGCTCTGCTGGCTCACACCTAAACCTGGGTGAGAGCTTTATAGGTAGACAAATGTAGTTCATGTCGTTTGCTCTCTAATTAGAGTTTTCTATTTCTGTTACAGTAGTGATTTTGTAAATAGAACTGTACTGCATCTTAAAATTCTACCCACACCAAAAGCAGTCTTGAGTTTGTTGCCTTTATTCTTCAATCCTGCAATGGTGAGGTCTGCCTTCTGGGGCGCTCTGAACTCTGATTATGGAATTTGCCATCTCTGTCATAGAGACACCATAGTTTGGTGTTTTGTGAAATCAGATGCTTTCCAAAGTATTTGGCCTCAGCTTTTAGCATAGGAGCTTTCAAAGCCTTCTGCCTTGATTAGCCTCCCTTAGCTGCATATCAATTTTTACTTAAATTTAGATTTTAAGTGGATGATTATGAAGTGCCAGTAAGGTACCAATGGTTACCTCATTTGCCTTTCTTCACTATGCTTGCATCCAATTTAGCATTTATAACTCTCAAAATACATTGCTGTGTCTGAGTTGTTTAATAAGTCTTGTCTTGTCCAATATACTTTCATAGAATATAGAATTCCTGTTCTTCCTGGAGCAAAGACCATACAGATCAAGGATACCACTGAAGCTATCCCTTGTCAAGTACTACTCAAATACAATATGATTTTTATAATTGATAACATATGTGTGCAATGTAAAATGTGGGATTATGTGTAACATGTAAAAAATGTTAGATTCCAGTAAAAGGGCAGAAAAATAATTGAGGCAATCTCACCTCATACCACATCCTAAAGCAATTATTATTTAATAGTCTTTAAACTATCCCAGAGCTACCATTGACTTCACTCAGCATTGTCCAGATCTCTGATCTTCTTAATGCCTTACTCATATATTGTGAAAAGGCAGAGGCTCTTTGATTATGTAATATTTTTATGAAAAAATATTTCTATGAAAAAAATCAAGTCTAAAGAAAGTAACAGGCAATATTAATTTAAAATATATATGTTTTTGTTATTATGTTGTGTGTGTGTGTGTGTGTGTGTGTTTATGGACATGTTTAGTTTGGTGAACTAGAACACATTAGAGACTCCATGTTGACTTACCATAATTGCTTTGTGCATTGCTTTTCTTTTAGTAATGTTCTGATGTTTCACTTTTGGCATTATAATTCAAAATTCCCTCTTAAGTAGCATTTATTTTGTATTTCTCCTAAAATCATGAGATTTTAATTTCTTACATTAAAGAAAAAAAGCTTGAGTTGGCCTCTATAGAAGACAGTTAATAAAAATGTTACTTTCCTATACATTTTTACTAAAAATTCATTCATTTAACAATATTTTAGTTACATATTTTGAATAATTTTGAGTTAGTATGTAATACAAATAGATACTTTAAGTTGATGGTCACTATTCCCCTCCACTACCATTGATTCTAATGCTGGTCTAGTCTGGTCTTCCTTAAGCTCTAAATATTAAATCTCATGAAGTTGAGCATACATAATTCACATTTTGCGTTCCCCTCCTTTTTCTGCTTCATTTTACTTGAATACTGTTTTTTTTTTTCTTTTTTTATGAATTTAGGATGGCATGTACAGGGTATACAGGGTCTCACTATGGATTTATAGTGATTCTTCTGTTTTCAGCTTCCCAAGCGCTGGGATTACAAGCGTGTGTCACCATGCTGAGTCTCAATTTCCATCTCAGTGTGCCCTAGGGTTGGGACATTTTTTTTCTTTTTTAAAGAGAGTACAAATTAGAATTAAAACAAAAAAAATTGCAAGTAATACCCAATTTCACTTAACAAAGTAGTATAAATGTCACAGTATTTGTTGTAATACAGAGTGCTGTCTTCCCACCAGTATTCATATTACCAGATATACGCATGTAAAATTGGAAGGAGAATGAAAAACAGAAATGTATGAGGAATTAAGTAGAGAAAAAGTACAGACTATTGAAAAAAGGAGACAAAATAAATCAAGCATTGTCTATTCCTTTCCAAAGACCAGCAGAAGTGCACAGTACAGTTGTCCAAAGCATCCTGCTTACATCTATAGATAAATCTTTTTCCTGCCCCTCACTCCCTCTCCTGAGTGGCATACACTTTTTTCGTATTTTTAAAAAATTTTTCCAATATAAACAAACATTTTTTCATTCTGTAGGTTTACTTAGGCATATAGAGTTTGAGGCCAAGAAAAATTACATGAGCCAACATAACAGTGCTTTTCTATACACTAATAAAAAAGTTTTCCAAAAAGGATATTAAGAAACAATCTCATGGGCCACAGAATCAAAAAGAAGGAAATATCTAGTAGTAAATATACTTATTAAATTTCTTGTACACTTAAAACCGTGAAATACTATGTAATAATTAAAGACATAATAAATATAATGTTATCCTGCATTCAAGGATTTAAAGAATGAGTGTTGAGAAAATACTAATGTTATCAAAAATGTTCTCTAGATTCAGTATAATTCTAATGTCAAATTTGTTTTTCACAGAAAGAAAAAAATCCTAATAGCATCCCCAAAAATCTCAAGTAGAAAAAAAAAATTAAATGAGAACAGTGAAGATAGAGATTTGCACTGTGTGATTTCAAAATACAATACAAAGCTACATAATTTAAAGAGTATGGACTGACATGAAAGCATTTATATACCATTGAAACAGAAAAGAGATTCCAGAAATAAATTCACGAATGTATGTCTGACTTATCTTCAAATAGATTCAAAAGTAGAAAATAGGCAAATGATAGTTTCTTTAATATTTGAGAGCTGGGGAGACAGCTCAGTGGCATATGCACCTGCTTGGCAAGTGCAAGATTCCTAGTTCGATTCCCCAGTACCACAAAATAAACAAACGAACAAAAAAAACAAACAAATAAGATTTATTTAGGACCAGCCAAATAGCTCAGCAGATTAAAGTACCTGCAAGCAGGGGCAGAGGGGCTGGGTATTTGATCCCTACACCCTGCTGGCCCCACCCCTGGGTGCACTGAGACAGCAATTAAGACTGGGTGTGGTGGCATGCACCTGTAATCCCAGCTTTTGGGAGGCTGTAATCAGGCAGATTACTGCGTGTCCATTCTAATAGTGAGACCCTAAACACCCTGTACACTCTTCCCTAAAAATACAACACAATACAATGCAATAAAAAACATTCGATGTTCAAAAAACTGAATTTCTCTTGGGAAAAGAATGAAAATAGACCCCTACCTTATGATTTATGGAAAACCACCCCCCAAAAAAATAAACTGAGCAAATGAATGTTAAAACAATGATAAAAACTTGAAAGTAAATAAAAGAAAATATAGTGAAAACATTTTGAATTGGACTTGGCAATACATTTTTAGATTTGACACCACAAAGATAAGCAATAAAGGAATTTTATCTAACTAAAAATCTCATGGCAAAGGAAAGAATTGCTAAAATGTAATGATAATCTATAGAACTGAATAATTGCATTCCATAACTCTGATCAAGTGTTAATGTCCAAAATAAATCAGGAACTCCTAAAACTACCTCATACAAAAAATAAGAATTAGATTTAGAAATGATCAAAGCGCCAAATAAATATTTATCCAAAGACAAAATTCAACTAACCAATTGGTATATATGACAAGTTACTCAAAATTTCCAGAAAAGTCAAAACTAAATCAAAACTAAATTGGTAAATCACCATACATGATTTTTTTTTGGTTTGGCTATTACAGAAACTAAGAAGGGGCCAGGGATGTAACCCAGAAATATAATGCTTGTCTGGAAAGTGCTAGGTTTTGGGTTCAGTCACACACACACACACACACACACACACACACACACACCCCAAAAGTAAAACGTTAAAAATTAATATATGAAATGGTTATAAGTATATTTTAAAAAGAGGAAATCTTATATCCTGCAAGAGAGTGATTGGTTCACCCATTATGAAAATCCTTACTGAGGTGCCTCAAAATTAAAAATAATGTTATGATGCCATAACATTACATGACACAGCTAAAACAAGCAAGCAGACAGCAGAAAGAGAATGGTGGTTGTCAGGCAATGGGATGCATGGGAGTATTAATGAAAGAGCACAAAGCTTCAGTTATAAAAAGTGAGAGGCACAGAGAGAGTCTGTATAAGGAGACTATAAATAAATATTGAGTATTTTAAAAAGCAGTTAAAAGGTGCATCTTTCTCTAGCACTTTTATCATGCATAC
Organism: Octomys mimax; assembly: GCA_002564305.1. Lineage (NCBI taxonomy): Eukaryota > Metazoa > Chordata > Mammalia > Rodentia > Octodontidae > Octomys > Octomys mimax. The sequence goes on from NDGM011056686.1 coordinate 14,469, forward strand.
TAGTAATGAAAAGGAGGTAGAAAACCTTTAGAGATGATATATAGACTTACGGAATAAATATATACTTACATTCTTTTTCATCAAATGGTATAAATTTAGTATGAACAACTCTTTGTATGTGAGCATGCCTCAGTAGTGTGGTTGAGAAAATTTTAAAAAATGCACAGACATGTGGCATAAGAGCTTCTGATTTAATAAGGAGAATAAAACTGTGCTTTACAAAAATTCAATGGCAACCTATATGCTAATAATAAATAATGGCTCTTCTTTTCACCACTGTTGGAATGAGAAGAGAATATACACACTGTATCAATACATCTTTCCTCAAAAACATATAATGAGAGAAGAGCTCCAGTAGATGAGACTAGAAAGCATCTTGAATAAACATAATGACATCACCTGAAAAAAGCTGACAAGACTATGAAGCAGAGCACTCCTGTCCCTCAAAGGTGACAGAAGAAGCAAAAAAAGAAACAATGAAGAAGCTGTGAAGAATATTTTAGCATCAGTCATCCTTAGAAAAGGTAAACACATTTGTTAGAAATTTGGAAATTGTCGACTATAGGGGGAATGATTGCATATGTGAACATTACTCCTCCAGAAACGTGTCAGTGTTAAGTTCCTGGTGACAGTAGGAGGCCTACAATTTGTCTCCACTGTATGTTCTTTTCTTCCCTAGTACAGAAGTAGGAGGCTATATTTTAGTTTGGAGTATAAGCACACAGGACCAAGATCACAGGTGCTAATCGTCTTACAAATAAGTGCTGGGAATGAGAGACTTTCGACTAAGTTGTTACAGATATAGCTATATGTGTAACTGTATGTAAGTAGACTTTAAAGATGTGTTTGTGAAAACAAATAGAAGAAAGTACTTGTACTCTACCCCTACCTCTGTGTTTAGAAGTTTTTTTCTGTGTCAGAATTTCTAATTACCAAGTGAACTTGTCATTAAAATGGCTTTCTCTCTGTAAGATCTCATTCACTCTATTTGTCATCAACTTGCCTACATCTTCTCAGACTTATTTTTCCATTAATGGATTACTATCTATACATCTCATCCTAAGTGCCTCATCTATTTCTGTTGTCTTTCGGAACCAGTGGCCAAAACTGGGATGTCCTTGAACTACATGGTGCACTTTTGTGAAGGAATAGAAAACAAAGAAACAAGCAAAAACAGATTCAAGCAAGAGAGGTCCTGAGCTGTACTACCTCTAGGACATAATGATGAAGAATTAAAGATGTTAACCCAGCTACAATTTAGATCCTCTCACACTTGAAATGAACACTGGTCAATGTAGGAGTCCACTAATTGGGAGAAACCCTCCCGTCTGCTTATTTCACTCCTCACTTTTACCTTCTACCTCAATGAATGCACCAATCTCCCCACATTCCTCAGTGAAAGTTTCTTTCTGTCTTTATCCAAGCTCAGCTTTACACACCTATGATTATCTTCCAATGAGCCTTCCCAGGTCTATGGGAGAGGCTCGCTTGTGTTAACACTACAGTGCTTTGCCTAGCACTTTTGCACACTACAGTTTTTCCCTCTGAATTATTTCAGCAGGTTGGAAGAAGGAAATGACTTCTCAGTAGTCTCAAGCCCCAGCAGAAAGTTCTGTGCAAATAAAGGAGGAAAACATTTTCCACCTCACAATCCAGAGAGAATACTAGTGTAGAGATGAACCTGGCTCAGAGACAGCACAGCTTCTAGTGTGGAGCCCTTTTCTCAACCACGTATCTGGTATCTGAGTAATGCCAGGACCGTTTAATTTTTCTCTGCTGGGAGGAAAGTGTAAGAGATCAAAGATAGATAATTGGAAGTAGGGAGCCAGATCATTCTCCAAAGGAAGGGGATTAAGAGATGGAGCTAGGGAGGAAGGAGGAAAGGGATGTAAGACAAAGAAAAGAATTAAGCCATGCTGTGCAAGTACCAACTCCACCCAAGGGACGCAGCCATAATGTACTGCAAAGATTTCCCAGAGTGGCTGTGCATCAGGCATGCAAGGGAGGGGATTAAAAGAGGAGTCAGGATGTGTTATGTGCCTGTGCCAGCTCCACATAAGGAACAGAGACATTGCATAGCACAAACTTGCACTCACAAGCTAAAAAGAGGGGAGGGGACGAGAGAAGAAATTATTTTTGAAAGGAAGAAGACATTTTAGTGTGCCTGGCAGCTAGGAATTTACAGAGAGAATACAAAGTCTGAATATTTAATCTCTGAATAGCAACCTTACTAATTTTCATACTAAACAATCATTTCATTTTCATCTTTCTTACTTGGTAGATGCAAGGATCTACCAAATAATAATAATATGGGGTTGACAATGCTGTACCATTCTTTAAAATACCAAGCACATCATACTATTTTTTATTATACTCTTTCATTTACTGTTGGCTTGGGAAATTTTTAGTTTTGAAACAGTTTTCGCCTACTTGGTGTCTAAAATTCTTGCCTCCTTCACATTAATTCTTTCCATGACTTTTTTTTTTTATTTTAATCTGAGACTCCATGTAAAAGGGTAGTGGTATAGACTATTTATATTCAAGAAGGTGACCTTTTAGAGACCACATAACCATCCAGCTGTCAGCACTTTTTTGTTTCTATCTGATTGCTTTTCTCATATCAGAATTTCTAATTACCAAATAAACTTGTCACTAAAATGGCTTTCTGTCTGTGAGATCTCATTCACTCTGTTTGTCATTATCTCTCCTGCATCTTCTCAAACTTATTTATTTTTCCATTAACAGATTACTATCTATATATCTCATCAGTTTTCTTTCTTTCTTTCCACTGGTCTTACTACACTGTACTCGGAGTGCCACTGTAACCTTTTAGGTCACTTTAAATTTCCCTTCCAGTTTTCCTCAAATGATATAGTTCTTATAAAGTTGATATACTTAAAAAACTGTTGAGTTAAGTTTCCTCCAAAAAAAAAGAAAGTGAAACAAAAGTGCTCTTGACATAAGGCAGGTTACAGATCCATAAAAGATATTTTAAGTCAAGATGATATAAATCAAACTGGATTTTCCTACAGAAATAATGGAGAATTGTTTCTGACAGAAAGGTCTGGCACTGAATTTTTAAAAGACATGTTCACATATTTACATTTAATGCAGTATAAATAATTTTTTAACAATCTGAACCCTATGTCTTCTCCAGCGTATTAATAGAACAAGTCTACCAATCACACTCAATTTTACTTTATGTATTACCTAGTGTTAGCTTAGTAGATATATTTTTCCATAGTTAATTTTTACTTTAATAATTCCAGGCATGCTTATTCTGAAAAAAAGATAATGATTTTTTTTTTCTTTTTTCTTTACTATGTCAAAGTGCTCCGAAATGGTTTGTTCCCCCCCCCCCCTTTTGGTAAGTAATTATAATGGATGTGTTTGAGAAGACTTTTTCCTGGAGGCCTCTCCAAGATAGCCTGTGGAGAACTGAAAGAGTCCTGAGGCTTTATAAGCAGTGAATCCTTTGATAAGCAAATCAAACCACAGATTAGAATGAAGTCACTTGCGCGGCTCTGTGTTGTTATGAATTGATAATCTGTGTGTAACTGGCTGATGCTCATAAGTGCAAAGCTCTAGAACCAGGCAACTTACCTGCTTCCTTGAGGACAGAGGTTCAAAGACAACTTAAAAAAGGTTTTAAAAGGAACCAATCAGACTGAGTTTGCCTTTCAGTAGCGATGCTATTCTCTCAGTTCATGAGAAAATTGAAATCTATGTTGTCACTAAAAGCCTTTGTCAAGAATAGAATAAGTTAACCTTTTTGACCCGTGGTAGGGACTCCTGTTGGTATTTATCACATTAACAAATGAGCTACCGGATTTTGGATGGAAAAACAAGCAAGTGGATGCTAAAGTGAAGGACTTCACTTTTATAGATCCCCTAACATGAACCTGATTGGCAGGCTCACTGTGTTCACTTCTTTGTTTTCTGGACTTAATTTATTCGAGATCATTTTCTTGTGTTGAGACATCACATCACAAAGTTGGCACTAATCAAATTCCCCAAGTGTATATTTCCAGTTTACACCTGTGCAGTTGGATGCAACATAAATATTCCGCTAAGCTTTCTCTTAAATCTGCCTGCAAGTACCTCTCAGGAATTATGGTAATATAAAATTTTCGACCTTCATCATATTTATAGTAATGAGTGGTTTAATTGACTTCCCTACAGCAGAACTCTCTTCCTTTTGAATTAAAGTAAGAGTAAAGATAGGGATATTAAACTCTATTAATAGTTTAAGACATAATAAATGGTTCGACCAGAAATAGCTGACTCAGAGACAGGCAAAGATATTTTAATTCCTCAACAATTTATATGCAAGGACCGATTCCCCCAGTAGAATTAGGAAACTGTGGGGGATGCATATTCTAGGGCCCCAATTGAAAACTGGAGGAAAGCAGCCTCATGGTTTTACTATCCTTCCTGGTGTTCTTGTACCTACTAAATTTTGTCAAATATAATCTTGCACTTTCTCTTATTGATAAAGAAAAAATGTTTCATTAATTAGTATTATGCATTATTTTAAACCTTTTGTCCTAAGTATTGTATTTGTTTCAATAACTGACTAGAAAAAGAACACTCAGCTACCACACTAAAATACCATATTAGTATTTTTGATATTTTCAGGAAGAAAGACAACATAACAAATATTTGTACAGAAAAAAAGCATAAAAATAGTATTATGGGAGACACCACTTCACCATCAAGAGTTAGCTCTCTTTAGTCACCTCCCTGTGTGGAGTGGCCACCGTTCTTTCTTTTTTTAAATTAATTTTATTGAAAAACAAATAGCAATTAGACAGTTTCAACACAGGTTAGTAGGACAGTTACAATAATTAATTGCATATTGTTGTCTTCGTAGGGGTTATTCATAGTATAAGATGCAGACATGATATCCTGTCCAAACACTATTTTTATGAATTTTTCTTCTCATTGAGTTAAGAGAAAGTAGCTGTATATCTATCCTAACTATTTTGTATATACAGATAGAAAATGGTCCTTCATTTGTATCCCCTTTTTTTGTTGTTGACTTTTGCCAGACATGGGTATTCCATTGCCTTTTAAATATAGTATGTGCATTCTTCACAAGGCTACTCAGCAAAAGTTCACAGCAGTACTCCATCGTGAGTACTGGTGTCTCTATTTTACAGAAAAGATTGAGTCAAAAAGCTAAGGTCAATGAGCTAAATGCACCCTGATCACACCTTTTACTTTGAGAGTTTGTGTTCCTAATTCAGAGAGCAGAAGCGCAGAAACAGAGTCTGCTCACCAGGCCAAAAGTGCACCCTGCCAGCGTGCCAGGACGCTTCTCTGCTCCTGGAGCTGAAGCGCTTTCATTCCTCCAAGTGGGCATCCTGAGCGCCTGTTCTTGTGCCCACCCTCGCTCTTCCCTTCCTGCGTTCCTGCTTGGAGCAGGAGATTTTAGATTTCTGCACCCTGGACATTCACTGCTGGCCTGCCAGTAAAACTGCTCAGGCGAGAGAACTCTCTCGCAAGCCTTTGCTTCATCATTCACGGGTGTATCACAGGTTATTGCACTTGGGTGGGTTTCTCCAGCGTCTGGAATCATTCCTTTTTTTTTTTTAATTTCTATCATTTACCTTGAAATTTTACCCTACTTTCTCCAGTGCTGAGAATTTCTCATCTAAAATCATGATTTTTATCATTTGAACATTAACGAATGTCGCAGACATTGTTTTTCATTTCTCATTAATAATAGTCATCTTTTCAACACAGTATTGGGGTTTGAACTCAAGGATACTGCCCCCTAGCTACGTCACTAATTTTTATAAAAATTCTTATTATATAATTTTTTTTTTTTTTAATTTAGTACAGGGTCTACAGGGTCTACGGAGTTTCACTAGGTATGCCATACTGTAGTGATCCTCCTGTTTACAGGCTCCAGAGCGCTGGGATTACAAGCATGCACCACCATGCCCAGTCTCAACCACCCTCTCAGCACCCTGCGGGGGCGGGGCCGACACAGCAGATCAACCCCAGGCCCCTGCGTCTGTCTAAACAGGCGTTTTGATCCACTGAGCTATTCGGCCGACTCTATTTTATTTATTTTTGAGATAGGGTGTTCCTACGTTGCTCACTCTGTACCGAGTCCTGTGACTCCCCCTCTGAGCTGGGCTCCAGTGTAGCAGGGATTTCAGACGTGCCCTGTGCGCTTGGTGATAATAACATTTTAAGCCTAAATGTTCAGCAATGATTTGAACCAACCAACTTTGAAATGTAGTAGAGGATGGAAAGGAAGTGTCTGCCTCACTGAAACACAATAGCCATCTCATAAGTAGTTGGTGAATGACCAAACTAACCAATGTATCCTATTTTCCCCCCAAAGTTCTATTCTTATACAGTTGTTCTCATACTATTCCTTGTTCTCTCTTGTCATTTTATTTTTGTGTTAAATTGGAATTGTTTTTATATTTCTACCTATTTTTCATATCCTTTTATGAAATATGGGTTTTGCTGGAAATTTGCTTTTGCTTCATTGATCTTGTTATTGTTCTTGACACTGGTGATCTCTATATAGGCATCTGATAATCTTTGGCTTTCGTTTAATAATTAAGTACTGACAATATATGTTTCTTCTTCTGTTGTACATGATGAATTTATTAACAATGACTGAGGCAGGTATCTTTGAGGCAAACCCAGGCGGTAACGTGCCTTTTTTTGTTCCACTGAGATTTTTTGTAAAAGAAACTATAAAACACCACCAAAGATGCCAATCCATTCTCATTCATTCCTTCAGAACTTGTGAAATGATTTGGCTTGTTATAACACTGAACTGAGCATGCGACCTGAACACGCCCAGAAACATTCAAGTTCTCATCTTCATGAGTCCCAGTGAGTGTCCAGAAGCATCTGTGTTCTGCATTTTGCCTATCTCAGATATTTCTTGTTGTTGAGACACAATAACTGACACCCAAAGCTAAATGGGGAAAGGTTTGTTTATCTCCCAGTGTGTAGAGGTTTCAGACTGTAATCTGCTGGCTCCAAGGCAGGATGGTTTGGCAGAGGGGCAATGCAGAGGAGAAGCCACTTACGGCCAGTTGCAGAAAGCAAAAGCAAGGAAGGACTGGGCAGAGACAAGGCTCTTCCCATTCTTTAAATTGTACCCAAGTACCTGGGAGTGGGCCAGAGCCAAACCAATCAGTGGACTGCTTTAGTAATCACCCAACCTTAACCCTACCACCCTTAATCCCAGTACTGCATTGGGATTAGTCAGTCACACACTCTAGATTTATTTTTTCCCATAATTTTATTGATAAACAAATAGCAATGAGACAGTTTCAAATAAAAATGGTAGGACAATTTTAATAATTAACACATTGCATACATTCTTCCCAGTGGTTAATTGCTGTACAAGATGTGGATATGATATCCTA
>NDGM011056717.1:1850-13275 GCA_002564305.1 Octomys mimax
CAAAAAAAAAAAAAAAAAAAAAGGAATGGCTTTATGACAAGCTATGTATATAAAGTGCTATATATAAAGCATACTGTTAATTTGCCTGAAGTCTTATTTCTGCATATTTATTACTTTGACTGTAAAAAAGAAATAAAGCTAAATTCTACCTGTGTTGCTGAGTTTAGGAGAAGTGCAGTAACTACTGAGAAGCTGAAGTCTTAGGGTCCTTGATACCCTGCTCACTGGTGCCTTGGAGCACCACATGTGCCCTTGAGGAGACCTACGTACAGGTTTTCAGAGACCTCTGTAATACATAATAAGTGACTTCATAGTACTTTGTATTCATGCCTTCGGGGTAGCAGTGCCAGGATTCAAGGGTGTGTGGGGTGGGGTGCTTGACCTACAAAGCGATGTCTGTTCTGGACATTCCAACACTAGTGGCACTCAGTCCCAGCTTCCCCAGGGGCGTTAACAGTGCAGAAGTAAATAGGAAGGAGCTTCCAAAGTTTGGGGTTGTGCAGGGCACACAGGAGGGTGGGTGCTTTAGGGAAGTGTTGATTGAACACTTGAGATTACTGTTTTTAGAGGAATGTGATAGTTCAGGATTTTACATTCTGTTTTTAAGAATTTGGTTGTAAACCTAGATCAAGGGTTGAAAAACTTTTACTGGAACATACTGCTGCCCATTCTTTACATGTCGCTATGGCTGCCTTTGTATTGCAGTAGTGGAATTGGGAACTTAAAGTGGGGCACTGCTGCTTGCCAAGTCTGGTATCTTTAGTATCTGGCCTTCTGTGGAAAACATTTGTCACCACTGCTGTGGATAATTTTGTTCTGTTCTGTTTCCCCTGAAGAACGGTTTGATCATACTTACAACTTAGTTAACAAGCTTCAACTGCACTAAAAGGACTGTAGTTTCTTGGTGGACCCTAGTGTTTGTAAATAGATATCCTTCTTCAGGAGGTCATTGGATGAGTGAGTGGATTGGTGCATGAAGGAAAGGACTCACTGGGTGCATCAGATGATTGAAGAAGGACTCCGTGTTTCATCGAGAGACAGTAAAAACCCGAGATAAGGAGAATGACAAGAGGAATAGAGAGCAGGGAGTATAAATGAAAAATTGCTTAATAAATGGGAGTGGCTGGGCTTAACTTTGCCACTTTATTCAGTCAGTCATTGATTTGTTTTGCTAATATGTCTTATTTTGAAGCTTTTAGCTACAGCAATGTTAGATTACATATGAAAGTATGTATCAACAACTATGTAATGAACCCTCATTTTCAACAATAAACATATTCCAGTCGTATTTTATCTTTAAAAATGCTATTGTTGATAAGTATTCTAAAACAAAACCAAGAGCTGGTGTAAAAGCAGTTGTTAGAGCACAGCACACTTTAACTGAAAATGGAGATACAGCAAATGTTAGTGCCTCTGCCTGTTTCAACTTGGAAGGTCGCTGGAGCCGTGTGTGTCACAAGCAATGTCATGGTTCTTACACAAAGAAAGTGTTCTGGAATGCACATAGTGGAGCCTAGCCATCAATACTCTGATGTTACAGTTCTAGAAAAATCTTATGATCATGTTTTTTGAAAATATCCAAATGTGATTACACTAAACACCACAAGCTAGAAAGAGCTAGAAAACCTTGGTCACTTAAACACTATGGTTCCATGAAACGGATGGGGGGGTTATACACAAAAAAAGTTAGATGTTAAAATTTTTGACCATTCCATACGTTTATGACTTTAATCAATTCTTAGACTATGAACACTCAGCAAAACATGTATAACCATCCCATGGCTTTAGGAAGCTTGAAGACAGTGCACTCTAAGTGGACGGAAGGACCAGGTGATCCCTGGTGGCAGATGATGGCACCCCGTGGAGATGCCATTCAAGTGTGCTGTGCAGGTACATCCCATGCAGACTGTGTGTTCCTGTAGGAACTCTCAGAATAAAAGCAACAGAAGTGGCTGAGATCAGATAAGGCAGTGTGGCAGAGTAGACCTAGACTGGCCCTGGGTCAGTCTGGCATTTTAACATTTGCTGGATGAAAAGGGAGAAAGGATGTCACTGGTTGAATGACCTGGGGATCAGATTTGGAGAGGAAGCACCCTGTGCAGGGTACTTGTGCAGAAGATCTGGGGGGCTGGCAGCTGTGGAAAAAGATGAACTGAAAGAGAACAGAAGGAGAAATAGAGCCTCAGTGGGCCCCAAAGCAGCCTCTTCTGACTCCTGGGATGCACTGGCAATAGCTGTTTTTCAGAACTGTCCTGAGGTGGGCTAGACGTCCACATGACTGTTGCTGCACTGGGCAGCTTTAGAAGGGGGCCCTCCTGAGAAGGGGCGGGGCCTGGGTGCAGTGGCTCTTGGCTGTGGCTGTTGGAAGGAGCTGGCAGTACACCCTGCAGCCGGAGTGATGCGGCTTTGTGCCGGGGATCTGGGTGCCACCTCTAGGGTCTGCCACAGAGGATAAGTTGCAGAAAAGAGGGAAGTGACCTTTATTTACTGAATATACTTACTGAACACATACCTTGTATTAGGCAATAATCCAGTGCTAGTCAAAAAATATACAAAGCAGGCACTGCATGTTGTGATCTGAAGACAGCAGTGTGCAACATAATATCCACTGTGGAGTACCTATCTTTAAAGAAAAATGTCATTTCTGATAGTTTATCTGTTATTTTTGTATTCTCTTTAAATTAAAAAATGGAGAAAAAAGGTTAAGCAAAAAAGTGGTATGAGGTTCTCTTTATCTGTTATCTCAGCCCACTCTCATAGTGTTAACGCATGTATTTTTATGTCTATGTATGTACAGGAACAAAGTTTGACAAAACAAACATTAAAATTTTAGTGATGGTTATCTCTGTTAAAAAAAGTATGGTGAACTTATGAGCAGATTTATGGGCAATACAAGGTTGCAATTTACCTCGTTCATTTAAGAAATCTTTTTGACCTTTACAGTAACGTGTAGTGCATAGTTTTGAGTGGAAACACTAAAAAATTTTGAGCAGTGAATGCACTGATATTGCTTTCAAACATAGGAGTTGTGATTTGTTTTTGTATGAAAACGTTGATGCCTTTGTTAAAATCCTGCTGATTATTTAGAGCTCATTTATCTGGTTATCATTTTCAATTTTTGGAATGTTTTCACTTCCATTCATAAATTTGGTTCTCAATGCTGAAAAGTGACAGGAAAAGTTTTGAACGCCATGTCCTTTGACAGACCGTCCATGAGTGTGTTACCCAGGGAAGTAAGTGACCTGCTTAATACGAGTGAGCACTTAAGTATAACTGATCAAATTTAAATGACTATGCTAGTGATAATAGTGTATGTGGAATTTAAAAAATAGCTTTTGAGACCTGCGTATATTAACAAATTATTCATTGTTTATCTAAAATTCAAACGGATTATATTTCCTGCATTTTAATTTGCTGAGCCTGGAAGATTTAGTTGTACAACTCAAAGTTATTTTCAGCTTCCTTTACATTCTGTGCTGAGAGAGAGAAACAGAGAGAAATGCCCTCTGATTGCATTTGTAGCTGACAACACTGGACATACAAGACTTGCCAAGTATGACACCTGTGCTGATGGGCAGACTTAAATGAAGGTAGGATGAAGTGAGCTAAATCAGTGCTTGCGAGCAAGCCTGCCTGCACATACTGTCTGCTCTCAGATGTGGAGTCTTGTTAATGTCCTTTCAGCTTTCTCAGGTGAGAAGAGGCAGGACCAGGTATTTTAATGAGGGTAGAGGTATATCTGGCAGGTGGTTCAGTGTTTTCTGGTGCCAGACAGCAGAGTTAGTACTTGAATGGATCTTCCAGTCTTCCATCAGGCCACCTGGTGGGGACTCTGGAGCTCAGCTCTGCCCTCCGGTAGCAAATGTTCTGGAGAAAGGGGGACTAGTAATTATTTGTACCGGTTCCCTGGGATTAGACACTGAGCTCTAGGCCAGCCACGGTTGGAAGAAGTCACTTTTAAGACTGTGATGCTGCAAATAAAATTGTGCACGAGCTCCACAAAAGATGAACAGCACTCTGCTTGGTGCTACAGAATAAAAGTTAAATGCAGTGTAGTAATACTGACAAGCATTTTTATAAAAGCCATGTTAATCTTAAAGACATTAAACCCCTAGGCCTTCGTTTTCACATGAGAAGTAATTAAAGCTCAGACTTGAAGAGACTTTTTATTATTTGGCTAGAATCTTGTTAAAGGGAAAATATATGTCACAGACACCCTGAATTCCTAATAATAAAAGATTAATATAACTATACCACAAAGAATAGTAGAAAGTACTTACAAGTTAATTTCAGTTTTTTACATGGAAATTTAACATTATGTATTTGGTGTGTTGTAAACGAATCCTATCTATGTTGTAAGACTCCATGGTCTGCCTCTGTATTAATGCATTTGAGTATATCTTCTTGATTGGATCTTGCTGTGTGCAAGAAGAGAAGGGAAAAAAATTTACTTAAAATCAGTACTGATTATATTGAAATTGACTGCATGATTAAATATTCGAGAGTATTCAATTGAAGTTTAGTAATGCTGTAATATTCTTTTAACAATTGATTAAGGTTGTGTAAAGAGGCAACACGTACATCATTCCATTGTTTATAGATTTATTTCCAATATTAGAAAACAAATTTGTTTAAGGGTACAAAGTTTATTTAGCAATTTACCATGTAGTTAAAATTACAGGAACCATTATGTGATTGTCCAGTAATCTGGATTTGAATTATTGTTTCACTGTTGTTTTGAATTTTTGCTGTATGACCCTGGGGAAGTCCTTCACCTTTTTGGACTTCAATTTTCAGTCTTCTTAGAGGAAGAACAATTCTTGCTACTTCTTAAACTGACTATGAAGATTAAAAATGATAATCTGGAGAGAATTTTTACAGTGCAGTCTATCATGATGAACTCTATAAAGTGTGTTTGGCTGTTAGTCATAAAAACTTTATGGTAAGACTTATAACATCTACAGAGAATCAATTTCAAAACAATGCATAAAATGACATTTGAAATAAACTACTTGAGAAGTAAATCTCAATTTTAGCACTTAAATAACAGGAACTTATACTGATCAAAACTGACTATGACGTAGTCCTTAAAATATTGTTTATATGCAAGTAGTTAAGGACATATTACAGTTAGCTGGTGTTTCGTTGTCTTGTTTCTGGTCTTGGACATTCTTAGTATTTTTATGTTTATACTTGGTGTCTGACATCTTGCAGGCAACTAATAAATTCTTGTAATAAACTCATGAATTTTGAGGATCCTAAGAAATTTGTTTATAAATGCATCTTATTCTTGCTTACATATTGGTACTTATGTAATGATAAATGAAGAACCATTTTTCCTGAAGTTACAAGTCAAAATTGCATGGCTTGTAGTTTTTTCTTGTCTACTGATTTTTTTGTTTCCTTATTTTTCTCCCTGTTTTGGGGGGTGATTGATACTGGTGACTGATTTCTAAAGACATCATTGGAATACATGCTCAGAGCTGTGCTGAGCCCATTTCTTGGTGAGTGCGCAGAGAAATATTTCTTATAGTCCTTATCAAAACTTTTAAAGATGCAAAAGTTTGAGTGTTTATTTTGATTATATAACTAATATTGCTTACGGATTATCAATATATTTGGGAGAGGAAATTTTTTATGGTAGAAGAGGGTAGAAGTTTTGAGAAAATAAAAAAGTTATATATATATATATATATATATATATATACACACATATATGGATTATTTGTAGGAAATTGTGTCTAAGTCCTGGTTGTTTGTGTTTCCTGGGAGCCAGAATAAGAAGAAATGACCCCATTCTTTGATATAGGTGAGCTGGAGGTAATGTAATGTTTGATTCCCTAGAAATAGAAGGATGTCAAGTGAAGTAAACTATCTAGGAAAGGTCGTATTATAGATTAATGCAACAGCTAATATTGTATATAAATTATATCATTTAATTATGTGCCTAAAACAGAATGACAGTATACATTATTGTGTGTGGCTGAGGCGGAGACGGTAGCATAGAAGTTACTGAGATGGATACCACAAGTAACAGAAATGTTAAGAACATAAAAGCATATATTCAGTTGTTACTCCAGAATATTTAGAATTCAAGGGAAAAATAAAGCAACCTTCTACAATTACAGGAAAAAGAGAACTGCTCAGACTACAATGTCAATAAGAAGCAATAACCTTTTTGTGTTACTAAAAGCATCTTGGTCATAAAATATTAGCCCCATAAGTCAAATGTTTAACAGAAGTGACATAAAGGCATTAGAGCAGAGCCCTGAAGGGCTGTGCTGGTGCTGTGCACAGGAAGGGCACATTTAGAAATTAGTTTTGGCTTCTGCTTGACATTAAATCTGCCTTGGCTCAATAGAAATCAGCACACAGACCAAAGGAAAGTGAAGACCTAGATGAGGTGAAACCAAGTGAAATGAAGCCCTCCAAGCCAGAGGAAAGCGTTCCTGGACTTTTCCATGGCAGCCTGCTGGCACAGCGTCCCTGTGCTGTCTGCTGCTGGTTACCTTTGCACTGCCTCCATGCTGACTTGCCTGTATCCTTGATGTGCACAAGCAGCTTTGTACACTAACAACAAGCAAACGCTACTTTTTCATCCCATAATCACTACCAATTTTTCTTTTGTTTTCTAATTTGCAGAAAGAAAAGGGACCCTATGCAGGGAATGCTAAGAGATAAGTAGATAATTGAAAATAGATCTTCTTGTAGCTTTAATCCTTTCTTGGGGATTCCTCTCTAAGTTTTGCAAAGGACAGTGGACTATTAAGAGGAAGAGCTGTGATGCTGAGAAAATTCTACATTCAGGACTCACCTCTCTGGTTTGAATAAAAAAAAAAAAAGAACCCCATGGGGGAAATGTTATTTTTGTTTGGCAAAAGATATCACTTTTCCTAAAATTTAATAGAGAATCTTTTGATCAGTCTTTGAATATGAGGAGGTATTTGAAAAGTGCTGAGTGCTCCAGTGAAATCTACAATTGCAGGGCAGAAATGGAGACATGCAGTATTTGGCAAAACTTAAGAAAGAAAGAGGCTTGCTGGAAAATACAAAATAACCAGTTGTTCCACTTATTCAGTAAAAAATTTTGTTTTAAAAAGTTTGTTTTAAGAGACCATTTCTGAGGATCTTGGGTACATGTTGTCTTTTATGTGAAAAACGGAAGAGGAACAAATTTTGCCCTCGCTGGAAACAAATAGACTTGAGTAGGTAGAAGAGGTAGATAACTGGAGCTGGGATCTAGCTCAGTAGCACAGCACCTGACTGGCAAGCACAAGGTCCTCAGTTCAATTCCTGGTACATTCCTCCCCCGAAGAAAGATAATTAACAAAATACCAAGATCGCATCACTGTAAAACAAACACCAGTTAAACAGATCTCCAAAACAGTGCTATAGTCCCTCCATTCTAATTGATCTCTACATAGTAACTCTAGATATAAATTATTTTAACTCGCTAATCAACGACAACACAAACAGCCATATTAGATCAGACAACAAGATTGAGTCGTATGCTGTGTAAAGGAGACATATTTCATGCAAACGATGTTCATAGAGTGAAAAAATCTAAGGTTAGATAAAATGGTTGGTAAGACAGAAGTCTGAAAGAGAGTAGAAGCTGTAAAATTTTCATACCAAATGGACTTCAATCCAAAACTGATACGAGTCTAAAACGCTCACTAAATATTGTCTTATTCACCAAGACATAACAATTTTGAATTGAATGCCAGCGCACACAGTGTCAAAAACAAACACTACTGGACATAAAAGTCAGATAAACATCGCAATCATAGCAGGGAACCTCAGTACCCCAATGTTGCAAACACACAATCAAATGTATAAAAAAAAAAAATCAACAAAATCATATGAATAGATGGACTTAATGGGTATTGCAGAGTGTTCCAGTGAACAATAATAAACATTCTCAGCAACACAAGGAATTTTCTCCAAAATATATCACATACTAAGCAATAAAGGATGCTTAAAACAATACTAAAGAATTGAAATTATCTCATACATGTTATCAGCTGAAACTATAAATCAAAGGTGAAAGAAACCACAAAAAGTACGGAAATAGAGATTAAACAGTATACTATTGGATAATTAGTGGATCAAAGAAGAAATCAATGAAAGTTAAAAAAAACTCTAGAATCAAGCATCAGTAATAGTAACACCAATAACACTAATAATAGTAACCTTGATAATAGAATACTTACAGGACACGGTGAAAGCCGTCCTAAGAGCGAAGCTTAGCTATGAATCCCCATATTAGAAAAACAGGGCAAACCCTATTATATAACCTAATTATGCACTTATGTATCCTAGAAAAGCAAGAATAATCCAAATCCAATACTAGTTTGAGGGAAGAAATTATAGTCAGAGTGTGAATTATTCAAAGTGTTACTAAATTGAATCAAAGAGCTGGTTCTTTGAAAGAATAAACAAAATAGAAAAGCTCTTAGTCAAACTTGAGAAGAATAAGGGAAGAAAAGATCCATGTTACTGCAATTAAAAATGACAAAAGCAAATTAACAACAGATACTGCTAGAATCCACAAATTATTACTATTTAAAAATCTTGTACTCCAATGAAGTGAGCATCTAAAAGAAACAATACATTATTAAACACATATTAATTACTAAAAGTAAACTACGGAAGATATAAAAGCCCTGAATAGTCTGGTAACAGGCACTGAATTTGGGACAGTAATAAAAATCCTACCAAGTGACAACCTCGATATGATGGATTTATTGCTCAGTTCTCCTTGGACTTCAGGGAAGAAGTTCTCAAGTTCTTTAATGAGATTGAAAGGGAAATATTATTTCCAAACTTATTCATGAAAGTTAGCAATACTTTGATTCCAAATCTAGACAGATTCAACTAAAACTTAGAACTACAAGGCAGTCTCCCTGATGAACATCGATATAAAAATTCTTAGGAAGATATTCTCACCTCAAATGCAACACATGGTTATAGAGATCATATATCATGACCAAGTATGTTTCATCCCAGTGATTCACAATAGCTCATCATTCTAAAATCAGTAAGTATAATACATAACAGAAACAGTGACAAAAGACATCATTGTCTGCATAGATTCAGAAAAGCTTTTGAGAAAACCCAATATCCATTGATTATAAAATCCTTGAAATGGAGAGAGGTAAGAACAGCCTTACATCAACCTGTTAAATGTTGGTTATGAAAATCTGACTCTCAGTATTATATTAAATAGGAAATAAAAGAAAGCTTTCTCCCTAAACTAGGAAGAAGACAAGAATCTCCACTATTACCACTGCTGTGTAATTTAAATTGTAACCAGAATAATCAGGCAATGTACAGACATAAAAGGGATACACAAAGCAATGAAAGAATTGAAACTACATTTGTAGAGAACATGTTTTAAAAAGAATACTTAAGGGCCTACCAAATAGCTCAGCATATTAAAGCACAGAGTTGATCTCCATACCTGCTGTGCAGCCCTGCCCCCAGGGCGTGCTGAGGCAGTGATTGAGACTGGGCATGGTGGCCCTTGTCTGTAATCCCAGTACCTAGGAGGCTGTAAACAGAAGAATCACTGTTGAGTCCATCTAGAGTAAGAACCTTGTAGAGCCTTCCCTAAAATACAGAGGAAAGAAAAGACACAAAAAAAAACCCAGAAACATTAAATACTGGAAATTAAACTAACCAAGGAAATGAAAGATGTCTATAACAAAAACTATAGTACTCTGAAAAAATTATCAAATAGGAAATCTTAAAATGGAAAGGTATACCATTTCTGTATAGGCAGCAGCAGCATTGTCAAAGTGGCCGAAATACAAAAATTGATATAAATGATAGAGTATATTCTCAATAAAAATTTCAACAGAATTCCTCATGATACTAGAAAAGGTTCAAATTTATATTGAAATAGAAACAAATGAATAGCATAATCAATCTTGGAATTCTAGAGCAAAGCAGAAGGTACCATAATCTCAGACTTTGATTTATATTGCAAAGTTATAGTAATAAAAACAGCATGATGTTGGCAAAAGAATAGACGTGCCAATTAATGGAACAGATTAGAGGATTCAGAAACCAACCCCAGGCCCATTCAGTCATACAATCTTTGGCATAGTTGCCAAGAACATACCCTGGACAAAAGATAGCCTCTTTAATGTATGGACCTAGCAAAAGGCTACACACATGCACAAGATTGAATCTGGACCCATATCTGTTGCCATGTACTAAAATAAAATGAAATCATCTAAGACCTAGACAGTAAAAGAGAAACAAACTTTGGGAAGATAAAATTGATAAACTCTCAAAGACATTGGCGTAGGTAAGAACTTTTTGAACAGGCTTTGCCAGTTGCAGCAAGAGATAACATGAGAAATCAACAGATGAGAATACAGAAAATTGAAAAGCTACAATACCACAGAGGAAACAACCAATATAAGGACCACTTATGTGGGAAAAATGTTTCCATCTACTACTTGGACAGAAGAGCTAGTATCTAGAATATATAAATAAAGTAATTAGAGCCCTGCAAGTAGGACCCCATCCAAGGTGGGACATTGGAATTCATGGGTATTTCTCAGAAGTACCAGTGATTTCTAAATACATGAAAACATGCTAAGTGTCATTTGCCAGAAGAGAAATACAAATTAAATCAATGGTGATATTCCATCTTACTCTAGAAAGGCTATCATCAAGAAATCAAATAGTAAATGCTGTGAGGCTGTGGGGAGAAGGGAACCCTCTATATTGTTGGCAGAAATTTAAACTAGTATAACCTCTATGGAAGCTACTGTCTTAGAAACTTATTTCTGAGACAAAATACCCAACACTCAAGTTAAAAGGAAAGATTTATTTTGGCTCACAGTTAGAAAAGGTTTCAGTTCTTTATTGGCTGGTCCCAAGGCGGCGTGGCATGGCAGAAGACATCACAGAGGAGGAGCAGCCCAGGACAGGCAGAAGTCGGCCAAGCAGCAAGCCACAGCAGCAGTCTTCTGTCCCTTGTATTCTGTCTAGCCAGGGTGGAGCACCTTAATCCTAGCACCATACCATGAAACGATCCCGGTATTACATCCTGAATCCCAGAACCACACACTCTAGATCTCTACCTCTGAAAAGCCCCACCTGTAGCTGCATGAAGCTATGGGGAAATGTCTAGGCACAAGCCATAACAACCATAACAAGCCATAACAATGTTGAGTATAAACATTTCTCAAAAAATTAAAGTTGAAATTCCACTCGACATAGCTGTTCTCCTCCCATGTATATTCCCAGAGGCTTACATTAATACATACATAACTATGTCTATGTCTGTCAATAGAAGAATTGATTTTTAAAATGTGTATCTACACAGTGGAATAATACTCAGCCAGGCTGGGGAGATGGTTCAGTGGAATAAGCGCTTCCCTGGCAAGCGCAAGGGCCTGAGTTCAAT
>NDGM011056764.1:0-11858 GCA_002564305.1 Octomys mimax
AAAAAAAAAGAAAGAAAAGAAAAAAAAGCTCATTGACTTAAGGACTACACAACTTTGTAGTTTTGCTGAACTTGGGACTGCTTTTACCATTTCTGGGAATCCTGACCTCCCTGGCCTTTTAGCCCTCTTCTTCAAAAGAGACTGCAGAGAGGGCGCTGTCATGAGTGCATCAGACTGGGTGACCCATATCGGCGGTGTCATGTGGGGCACTAGAAGGACAATTTCAGCCATCTCTTCCAATTAAGGCTTACTCGCTTGGTTTCTAGTCCCCCATTTGAAATAAAAATCTAACGATAATTGGAGCGCGGAGCTATTCACCACTGTACTTCAATCTGGAAATAATTGTCTTTGTCCAATTAGGAATCTGCATTTTTGTGCCAGTCTTCACAGATTATTTTGAATGGAGAATGCACTCTGATTAAGAGTTTTCCTTCTTGGAAGGAGAAGAAAAAAAAAATAAATCAGTAGGCTGAAGTCTTCATCTGCATGTGGGATTTAACATTTTGTTTATGCCGAACTGACTGAGAAAGGTGTTACATAAATCCTTTTTTGGACCTCTAAATTCAATATGGTGAAAGTCTCCTGGGGCACTCATATATGGCCTTTAAAAAAATGTAAACTCCTTGGCAATAATTCTTAAGAGTTGGGTTTGGGTAGTTCTTTATTTGTCTGAGACCTCCAGTTAATTTTTTATATGAAAATGGCCAGGGTTTTTTTGGAACAAATTTTGATCACCATTTATTTCTGACACTTACACAGCTACGTACTCTCCTCGGTACTTTTAAAATAGGTAACCTCACATGTAACTCTTACAAAGAACCTTGACAATCAGGCACTGCTATCCAAGCAACTGTGGAGGGCAACAAAAGCCAGAGAGTTTGGGTGATTTTTCTCAAGGCCAAGCAAGGAGGTCCCGGAGGAGCAGGCCTCCAGGGCACGTCTGTCTGGCTCCAGTGTCCACATTCCTTCTTGCCTCTACTTCTTTTTTCTTATTGATGTAAAACAGCCAAAGAAAAGATGATGCTCGGCATTCTAGTCATAAGGTACTGTAGACAGAAATCTGAAGAAGGCCAATTCAATGTAAGTGTATACGAGGAGCCACCCTACTCCAATAATTCTGAAATGCCTGTATTTAATATTTTTGACTGGAAACAAAAGTCCTACAAAGCATGAAAAGATGAGCACAGTGACAACTTTATTAAATAATTTGATATACTATCCATACAAATATATGATTTTTAAATCTTTTTTAAAAAAACAGATCCCTCTGGAAACAAAGCTATTGTCTTCTTTGTTTTTTGCATCCTTTCAACCAAACATAGATATTAAAGTAAGAAAAAAGGAATCATTTCCTTAACCTCACGAGTAGACAGGATCTACAATACCTTATCACTAGCATGTCTATTTTTATACATTGTGTGTGTGTTTTAACATCCACATGTGAGTCAGAAATGCCATCAGTGCAGGAAGTAGAATTCTGGCCAAACTTTCCATTATCCGTTCTAGAAACACTATACAGGCGTTGTAATCCCCAGCTTTGATGCAGAGCTGTGCCTTCTCTTTAATAATACTCTGGTAAACCTACACACGGTGTTTTCCCTTTCTTCTCTGCCTTTGACCCTGCCATTTCATAACAACAAGGAGAAGAAAGGACCTAGCGACACACCTGGATGGAAAGTGATAGCTAACCTAAATTGCTTTTCTTGCAAATCTAAAGAGTTGGTGATTGGGAGATTTGGAGTCCGATGGGATTTGTAAGCAAAAGTGGCAATGACTTCTACATTTCATGCAGAGCTTGATTCTGCCTGTGGAGTATTTGTTTGGGGCTAGGGTGGTGGGGGAAACCTCTCTCTCTCTCTCTCTCTCTCTCTCTCTCTCTCATTTTATCTACCTGTTCCATTGGCTGTAGCAGGTGTGGAGATAACTTTCCAATAATGACTGGAGGCCGTATTTCCCCTTTCATAAGAACTCACCATCTGGTCCTGAGGGCCAGAGATAATTTAGTCTCTTAGTTAGTTCAGTGCCCAAGCAAAGACTGATAAATGAATCTGATTGCACTGCTGTTTAGCAGTGTCAATAATACATCAGCGTTTGCCTGCTCTGGGTGAACTCTTCAGATGTCTTCAGAAAAGAAAGTATAGCTCTAATCAAATTAGCCTATCTCAAAACCAAGCACATTACCGAAGGGAGAGAGGGTCACACTTTAGGAAGGTCACATAGGAAGACTAAGAATATATTTGCATAGTGCATAGATCTTTTCCATCTAATCTTTGGTCTCCTACAATTGTCAGATTCAATTTTGGCCTTGTATACTCTTGAATGAATAATTTTACTCCTGACATTTTTCTTCCCAGTGAAAATTGTGGAGAAAGTTGATAAATTACTGACTTGCTAAGCCAATATCTCTGTGGTTTAAGAAAAATAACAGCATGTCCATCAAGCCCAGGGAAGATATATGATCATGAAGGAACAATTTAGAACAAGACAAAATTTTTTGAGAAACACAGATCATTTTCCTCTTACTCTACTTATTGGTAAAAGTTACCAAGTTGTTACTTCAGTCTCCAGTGCACTTTAACCACCTTGAAATGGATATTAAGAATGTGGAGATTTATAATTTCAGGAGAAGAAAATAAGGTATTTGGGAAGCAAAGAATTCTGCATGGGTCAATGTCCCAGGGTCTCATGAGATTACATGGAACAATAAGATGACATAATCCAATTAAGTGGCTATGAATTGCAGAAGAAAATAGGCCCACAGTGCTCTGCCTCTTGGGAGAATGTCATCTTACACATTTTAAGAGATACCTTATTAAAAATAAAGTTACCAAATCGAAGTTCTCTCAACTTGGGGAAAAATAAACATAATTTTCTCCGGAAAGAAGAAGTTTCTTTTGCAGAAGGAGTGTAAGGGAAGGAAAACCACTCAGAGATAGTGAAACACACTCATCCCCTTCAGTGTAAGGAAGTAGCCAGCCAGTATGTGTAGGTTAGAAAGAGAGGGGAAGCGATACACTGTTTTTGTACTTTCTGAATTCACAGGTTGAAATCCTTACCCTCATAAAGTGGTGCATCTCTGGAGGTGATCTTCTAGGGGTTGCTTAAGGTAAGATCAGATCGTGACTATAGGGCCCTTATGAAGCGATCAGTGTCTTTCTAAAAAGAGGGAGAAACACAGTCTCCCCCCACACCGCTTTCATCCCCACACCCCTTTATGTATGCAACAAAGAAAGGCCATGAGGGGAATCAGAAGTTGGCCATCTGTGACGTGCTCTGCCCCTTGACACTGGCCTTCACAGGCTCTAGAACTGTGAGAGAAAAATATTGCACAAGTCACACTTTCCCTGGAAGATCAGACTAAGACATGTTACAACGGTCAACTTCACTTCAGGATGTTTCTTTCCCAGAAACTTGTTCTACCACCCTCTACACCAAAAGGCAAAACCAAGCGACTTTGTTTCATGACACACCTCTGATTAAATGATTAATGTTGTATTCTAATCTGCACGAGAAAATCTATTGACTAGCAGAGAACCTATACACATCTCACTCTTGAGAGTCAAAGGTCATGCCAAGGGAGGCCAGTCAGTCCTGCAGTAAGCTGAAGTTGAATTGAAAGGGGGGCAAGAGTGGTAAACAGAAACAAGATGCAGCCGCCCCCTGAAGAAGTTAGTGGGTGAGTCCCCATCCCCCACAGTGTGTTCACTGAGGCTCGGTTGAACCTGGTTTTATTCTCATGAGGTATGTAAGAGTGCTTCTTACAATATCATGATACTTTACACTTCCCAGATATTTTTAGTTGAGTTAATTCCAACAAATTTGTATAAACTTACAGCTAATTAATTCCTGAATAAGATAAGGAACAAGAATCCAAAGATAATATCTCTCAGCATTTGCAAATTATCAAAAATAGGAGCTATAGAAGAAGATAATCAAGTAGGCATTCAACGTGCCTTGTGTGACAGATGCTGCAGTAGGTGTATTACATCTCTTAGCAATTGCATATCTCAAGGACATTTCCTCTTTAATTCTCCAGATGAGGCAAGTGAAGTTCAAAGAGCTGGGTAAAGTTGCCTTAAATCCCAAAGCATCAGGGCTTACATGTAGAACTGGGTGGCCCCAGAGCCCCTTTCCTTAATATTGTCACCAGACTTTGGCATAATCCAAGTGTGTTGTGACAGTTAAGGTAGGCTGTCAGCTTGGTGGGCTTTGAAGGCTCGTAGAGGAGCCTCAGTAACTTTAGGGCTTGCCTGGGTGGGTCAAGAAGGTGTGGGCTTGCATAGTACACATGGTCTTGCTCTCTGCCTCCCTGGCACCTCTCTCTCCTCTGCTTCCTGTGAACCAACCCTCTTTGCTCCACTTGGACTTTTCTCCCTCGGCACCAGCAGACCATGGACTGAAGCCCCTGAAGCTGGGAGCAAAATTAAATTTCTCCTTTAAGTGGTGGGTATTGAATATATCATTTCACCAACTGGAAAGTTGGTTGATACATGTGATTACCAGGTAACTGAAGGTTCTGGAAAGTGGGGACGAAAGACATTACTATATGTATGTGATGGTTAATGTATATGTTAATTTGAGAGGTATTTTGGGATGGCATTAACATTCAAATAGGTGACTGCTCAGGAAGCAGATTGCACTGCCTTCCGCATGCGGTTGCCCTGACTTCTCTAATCTGTTGGAATCCTGCATAAAACAAAAGCACTGGCCTCCGGCTCTGAGAGGGGAGGGGTTTAGATGGCGTGTGCATAGCTGGCTTTCCTGGGCCTCTGCAGCCAGCCTTTGGATAGGCGCTTACCCATCAACTTCCCTGCATTCCTAGCTGGCTCATCCACAAGGCCGTTTTGGACTTACCCATCCATAATTCTGCAAAACAAACCTTTATAATAAATTTTTGTATAAATAGAAACATTCTCTTGGCTCTGTTTCACTAGAGAAACATCACCTATTAATGCATAATACAAAAGGCTTGACCAGAAAATTACGTGCTTTCTCATTTGGGTGTTTCATATAGACTTCTTATTTTAAGTTCATTGTTGGCAATGTATACCTGCTAACATTGAGTATTGCTTGTTCATCTGTTTGGACAGTCCCTACCTTTTAATTGAAGTTTTCAGTTCATTTCTGTTTAAATTATTTGTATGATTTTCTTCTTTCTTTTGGGTACCAGCAACCAAGCTCAAAGCTCCACTCTCATCGGGCAGCTGCTGAGCTGCTGAGCTGTGTCTCCAGCTCTAAATTATTATTAATAGAGTTAGACTTTACTATTATACTGTGTTTTTCTTCTGTTCAGTTTCTCTGGGTTTTTTTTTCCTCCTTTATTCTTTCTACCTTGACTTCTGTGAAGTTAACTATAAAGGTTTTGTTTCCATTTATCTTTTATTAAGTTTGTTGGTACTATTTAAATGTACATATTGATCATATTCATTATAGATTTGTACCTGTACAAGAGACATCTTGGTACCTCTTTTTTTCCCCCATGGAAACAAAGCTTTGTAGGGGAAGAGGAGTTGCAAGAATTGTAACGATGCTGGAATCCTATTTTAATTGACCAGTGGGCTTACCTTATAGCTCTTTTGTGCTTGCCGTGAACCGTAATGTGCACTCTAGCTTCTTAGGTCTACCATGAGCTGAAATTTGTGGGATCATAAAGATTGATCGATACCTTTGCATCGTGCTTTATGCTGTACTTATGTTACTAACACTCTAACGTAGAGCATGTACTAATAACTTCTTTATATTACACAATATCATCATTTTAGAGATAGTTCTGTATCCTTATTTTTAAAGAACTAAAAAGAAAAATCAGTATTTATATTTCATCCCACATATAGACTAGATATAAATCCATTTACAGATCCCTTCAGGTTATTTGCATTGTACTGGCTTTTTTATCATTTGTGGCATCTTTAGGTATGATTTTCTCTTTATATTAATTGGTAGTTATACATTTTTTTGAATCTGTACATTTGTGCTTTTCACCAAATTATAATAATTTTGGCTATTATATCTTGAAAGACTTTATGTCCTCTTTTGTCTGTCCTTTTCTCTGAGATGTTGATTATGTATATGTGAGAACTCTGAATAAAATCACAAGTCTCTGAAGCTATGCTCATTTTCAAAATCTATTCATCTCTTTTAATTATATTGGAATATTTACACTGATTTCTCTTTAAATGAACTGACTTTTTTAGTTGTGTGTGCATGTATGTGTGTGTGTGTGTGTGTGTGTGTGTGTGTGCAGTGTCTTACTATGCAGCTTACACTCATAGTGATCCTCCTGTCTTCGGCCTCCCTAGGGCTGGAATGACAGGCATGCGCTACCATGTGCAGACTCCATCGCCAGTTCAGCGCGCCTGGGGAACAGGGCTGGTGCCACGTGTGGTGACTTTTTCAAGGTGGCTGATACCTATTTCGAATGTCTATCCTTGATGCCCACCCCTAGGGGGTCTGTGGGTTCACTGTTTCATCTTCTGTCTTGAGATCTGACCCACAGCAGACCTGATGCCTGAGGCATCTCACCTTCCATGAGGGCTCCTTTGGGGGTCCAGCCCTGTTGGACTTATTATGTTTCTGTCTAACTCAGCTGTCTACAACAATAAGTGTTATTTTAAAAAGTAAAATTAGAACAAGGTGAAGGGAATTGGGAGGCCAGAAGTGGAGAGAAGCGCTGCAATTTTGCATTTGGCAGGTTGGTCAGGGTGTAATTTCTGGAAAATATGGCATTCAGGCAGATTCTTGAGGGAGACATGGGAATCTGCTGTCAGGTATCAAGGGGAATGATGCTTCAGGAAGAGACAACATCATCGTGTGCTCTACACGCTAGGTGCTACTCATTCAATCTTCATTTAAAATCCAAGAAAGAGGCTGGCTAGAAAGTGCAGCAGATTAAAGCACCTGCTTAGGCAAATGCAGGGGCCAGGGTCCCATCCCTGGCATGTCATGCCAGCCTAGCCCCCGGGACACACTGAGACAGCAATTGACACCAGGCATGGTGGTACATGCTTATAATCCCAACACTTGGGAGGCTGAAAACAGGAGAATCACTACAAGTCTGATCTGTGTAGTGAGACCCTGTAAACCCTGAACTAAATACAAATAAACAAACAAACAAACAAACAAAAAACTCAAGAAAGAGGTTCTCTTTTCCTTGTTTTACAGATATGGAAACTGAGGTCAAAGAGGTTAAGCAGCTCTTCTGTGGTCACGAAGCTAGTAAGTGACAGAACGTGGTTTCAGTCCTCGGTTTTCTAGCCTCAGCACCCACCTTGGCCCCACTCTGGCTGTAGTCATCTGTCCACTGGATTCCTTGACATTTGTCCCAACAGTCAGTATTGTGCGTGCTCTTGGTTACCACAACCCGATCCCTCCCCTTAAGGTGCACATTGCACGAATAGGTAAGCTGAAGTCATATAAGGTCTAAAACAGAGATCCACAGAGACCTGGGCCTGCTACAGAATCCACGCTGCAAGTTATCCAGCCCCAAAGGTGCTTGGAGACCCACCATCTGCTGCTTTGAGTGGACTTGTTTGTCCTGGTTTCATCTTGTGATTTTCTCTAATCCTGCACAAAGATTCTTCGGATTTCAATTCAGGACATCTCTTTGAAAAACATAAAAGGTGGGAGGAAGAGAAGAAAAAGAAGAGCATCCTCCCAGGGAGAATTCCTGGTAGAAATTAAGCTTCCTCTTCGTACATGAACCTTCCTCAAGATATTTTTGCCACTAGCTCACGTCTCTCAGTCAGCTGGTAAATACCAGACACCAAAACAGAGGATCACGAGAGCCAAAATTGAAATTGCAAACTTGAAACAGCCTCCCTGCATCACTGGGGTAGTCATTCTACTCCCAACTCCTAATATCTTTAACAGTATAATAATTAAGGTTTATTAATCATTAAATAGTTAACTATGTTATTAGTATTCAATTATTTTCTATTGTTGGCGAATGTGTAGTTGTCACATTTAGTAGATATTTGTTTTATGTCAATATTTGGCTTGCACCAGTATTTATACTATAATTACAAGCCTCTTTTCATGGCTAAGGATGATATAATGTTAATTCCTACTTTATGTCAATACACAAATTTGTCTTGGGTGATGTTGCTTCTGCCAGTTTAGTTAATATTGCCAGGGTCATATAGTTGGGGCTCTTAATAGGTTTTCTTTGCATGCCAATATCTGCCTGAGTTTTATAACAGTAACAACATTGCAGCTCATTCCCGGAAAACTGGGTGCTGGGCCAATTATACTGTATCCATTCCCCTCTAAATTGACACACATGGTGCAATCTTGGGACAGAGACCCAAGATTATAGTTAGCTATGACCAGACTGTATTACTGAAAAGCAGATACTAACTACAGCTCTCTATACTAGCACAAAGTCCTTCTGTTATAAGTGTCCACCAACTTCAGCACAATTGGAACAAAAGCAGCCGACAAACAAAAAGCAATAAAATTATGATGCAAAAGGCAACAAAATGCATCCCCAGCCTCTCCATTCCCACTAACCAATACATGGAGCATTGAGAGAAAAGAAACAGAAGTCACACAGATGAATTATTTGATAAGATAACACAGGAGGGACTGGGGAGATGGCTCAGTGGAATAAGCGCTTCCGTGGCAAGTGCAAGGGCCTGAGGTCAATCCCCGGTTCCACACACACACACACACACACACACACANAAAAAAAAAAAAACAGAAAAAAACCCAGGAGATTAAAAACCAATCAGTAAGATGTCCAGCAGGCCCACAGAAGATATAGTTTAACAGGTAATAAATATAGATACAATAAATAAAATGACAGAAAACTTGCAGAAGATACTAATAAAAGGATAGCTGAACTAAACAAAACAATACAGAACATGAATAACCAATTTAGCAAAGAATTAAGAGTCCATGAAAAAGTTCTAAACAGAAATTCAGGAGATTAAAAATTATATTGGGAGTGTGCACAGCAGAAATGACCAACGCTTGGCAGAATATCAGAATTAGAAGAAAGGGACACTGTCAAAGACCAGTTACTCTGAGATTTCTTAAAACTAACAAGGCACCATGAAAAATAGATCCAACAGCCACCACATGACGCAAAGAAGACAAATCTGAGAGGACTTGGAATAAATGAGAAAACAGAAAACAGCACAAACGGCACAAAAAACCTTTTTACATGTTTTGTAAATGATAGAGGAAAAGTTCCCAAGTATAAAGAAAGAAGCAAACATACACATAAAGGAGGCATATAGAACCCCAAATAGCCATCATCAAAAGAGAATCTTTCCAAGTTACACACCAGCTAAAATCCCAGAAGTCCAACACACGGACAGAATCTTAAGAGCTGCTAGAGAAAAAAACAAATCCTTATAAAAGTAAACCTATTAGAATTAAAGCAGATTCCTCCAACAAGCCTTAAAGCCCAGAAGAAGTTAGAGTGATGTGTTTTACACTCCAGAAGAAAACAACTTTAAACTCAAATTTGTACATCCTGCGAAGTTTTTTTCCAAATTGACGGAGAAATGAAGTATTTCTATGACACAGAGCACCTCAAGAAATGTATGATCACCCAACCAGTGTCATAAAAGCTTCTCAAGATGCAGAGTTGTGAAGCCAACAGAGTTTCGAGTCCAATTGAATGAGTTCATCAGGAGAAGTAAGCAGTTGTGCAGAATGGAAAGAGGAAAATGATCCGTAAAGGAAAACAATAAAATGACAGGAATAAATCGACGCCCTTCAGTAGTAACTCTCACTGTGAATGGGTTTGATTCACCTATCAAAGACACTGATCAACAGACTGGATCAAGAAACATAACTCAAACACAGAAGTATATAAGAAGAACATTTAAACCAAAAAGAAATTCAAAGATTAGAACTGAAAAGATGGAAAGCAATATTCCATGTAGCAGGAACCCAGATAAGAGGGGGTGTAGCTATCCTAGTTTCAAAGAAAGTAGATTTTAATAAAACGGCTTATCAGAAAGGCAAAGGAAGTCACTACCTATTGTTTAAAGAACCAACTCAAGAGCCAGCCTGATAGCTCAGAGGACTAAAGTACCTGCTTAGGCAGAGCACAGTGGCTGGGGTTCAATCCCCAGCATGCTGTGCCAGCCCTGCCCCTGGGGAGCACTGAGATGGTGATTGAGACTGGGTGTGGGGTGCTCGCCTGTAATCCCAACACTTGGGAGGCTAAAAACTGGAGGATCACTATGATTCTGATCTATGTAATGTGACCCTGTAGACCCTGTACTAAATACAATAAAGAAAAGAACCAGTTCAACAGGAAGAAAAATCACTATAAACATTTATTCCCCCCCCAAAATTTATACAACAAATACTGATGGACCCAACTTTATATAACAAACATTAGTGGACATCAAACATCAGGTAAATGCCAACACAGTTATAATGGAAGAATTCAATGCCCCATTATCACAGAAAGATTGATTAAATAGACAAAAACAAAGTAAACAAAAAAGCTATCACCCTCCAAACAAATGGACATAGTAGATATCTACAGGAATTCACCCAGTAATAATAGAATACACACTCTCCTCAGGAAAGCAGAGGACTTTCTCCAAAATAGGCAGCATGGTAGCCCATAAAGTATGCATAAGCAACTGCAAAAGAATTTAACCTATCCCATGTATATTACTATATCATAGTGCAATGAAACTAGAAATCAATGGTAAGAGAAATTGTAAAAATTATGTATATACATGGAAAGTAAACAATGCAATCTTGAGTAATCAAGGAATCACAGAAGAAATCAGGTAGAAGTTAGCTTACAGAATCAAACAATAATGCCAGTAGAACACACTACAACCTATGGGACACAGGGGACACTGTCCTAAGAGGGGAACTTGCATCTGTGAAAGTGCACGTTGGAAAACGGAAGTCCGCGTACATAGTACCTCAAAGTCCTAGATGAATGAGAGCAATCCAATTTCAAACTAGTATAAGAAGTGAAATTACAAAACAGTACAAGAAAAATAATGAAATCAAGACAAAAAATGCAAAGAATCAATGAATTCAAAAGGCGCTTCTTTGAAAGAATAAACAAAAAAGAGCCCCTCATCAGTCTTATCAAAAAGGGAAGAAAAGACTCAAAACAGTACAATTAGAAATGAAAAAGGCAAAATCACGATACTACCAAAATTTAAAAGATTGTTAATAATTATATGAGAATACATACTCCAATAAATTGGAGACTTCAAATGAAATGGTTATATTCCTAGGTATAGAGGAACTAACAAAAATGAAATCAAGAAAATATAAAAAAAAAATCCTGATTATCCAATATCAGGCAATGAAATTGAAGAAGTGATAAAAAATAGACCAGCTTAAAAGCTCAGGTCCTGAAATACACAATGCCACATTCCACAAGAACTTTAGAAAACAGCTAACACCAACACCCTCATGAACTCGTTCATGAAGTAATAAAGGAACGATGTGCTCCTGAAGTCATTCCCGGAAGCAAAACAATTGCAAAAGAATTGAATCGGCATTACCCTGATTCCAAACCTCAACTGGAAAGGAAAGCTGCAGGCCCAACTCTTTCACACGCATAGACGCAAAAGTCCTTACTGAAATGCTGCCAAGCAGCATGAAGCACATCGTCAAGGAGATCGTACATTGCGACCAAGTAAGATTTATCCCAGGGACGCAGGGATGGCTCATCACATGCAAATCAATAAAAGTAATATATCACGTGAACAGACACAGGGCAAAAAATCACAATTATCAGTTGATGCACAAAAACCTTGGACAAAACCTAACATCAATTCATGGTAAGAATCCTGAAAGATATAGATAGATTAGATAGATAGATAGATAGATAGATAGATAGATAGATAGATAGATGATAGATA